>JAKUAP010000045.1:0-99338 GCA_030563005.1 Komagataea qinlingensis
GTTAACCCAATTGCCATGGACGCCATTGATTGGAAGTATTATATTGTTTACTGTTGTATCTTGGCTGTTGAATTAGTCGTTGTTGTTTTATTCTATGTTGAAACATCAGGAAGAACTTTGGAAGAAGTTGCTGAAGTGTTTGGAGATTCTATTGCCAGTAGAGAAGATAATTTGAATTTCATTCAAAAGACTCACTCTATTGAACATGTTGAAGATTCTACTAGACCATAGGCTGCTCAGTACAAAGTCTAACCTAGTCCCAATGTCGTATAGTAGGATTAGTGCTACTATTTTATTGCTTGTTTCCTTACGAATTAACGTGCTGTTGAAATGTTTTAACAACCAATGTATTTTTATTTCGAATATTCAAAAATTCTTAATTTTCGAGTAATGAATCATATTTACCAGCATCTAATTCATCAAAGAATTCTTCGATGGTCTGACCTAATCTTTTACCACCTTCAACCAATTGTTCATCATTTGCAGCAGCAGCAACAGTCAATCTAATGAAGTTAGACTTTGGCAAACTGTGTTCAAAACTTAACTCAGTAGCCATTCTGTTACCGAAGACAATCTCAACACCATTAGTGATTGCTTTGAAACGTAACTGGAGCAAGACCTTTTCCCAATCTTCAGGATTCTTATATCTCTTATCTAAATTTACATAAGCAATGATAAACATACCTGCATCTGGTTCAACGATTTCAAATTGATCTTTCTTATATGAAGAAGTATCATACAACGATTTCAGTAGTAAGTCACGTCTTCTGGTATAATGCTTAGCAATCTTCAATGACCATCTCAACCAACCATCAACACCACCCCAATTAGCGACAATGTTATTAAAAAGCAATTGGGAGACACCAGATGGAGATCTTGTTGAAACAGCTGCATGTAAATGAATTCTATTGATCAAGTATTTATTACCAACAATGAAACCTAATCTTAACCCAGGAGCAAATAATTTAGAAAAGGTTTCTAATCTTAAGACTCTTGCAGAAGTATCAATAGTCAAATAACTTGGTTTCAAAGTCTTTAAGTATTCATCAATATCTAAATTCTCATCTTCATATGGAGAAGGCGTACCATATTCAGGTAAGACAATATAACCATATGGATCATCTTCGATAATAATAAAATCATGTTTTTCAGCCAACGCATAAATCTTCTTTCTCAATGCCAATGATTGTGATAACCCAGTTGGATTTTGGCCAGTTGGAATAGTATATAATGCCTTTGGTCTTGGTAAATCCTTATATTTTGGATTAGAATCCCAATTAGTTAACAAATCATCTAAATATTCAGGATCAATACCTGATTCTGCACCATCTTGTTTTCTAACGTTTAATTTGACAGGAACAACGGTACCACCATAATTATGAGCTGTTGAATTGAAAGGAGTAAAAGTGAATTCTTCGACTAAGATAGTACCACCTTGCTCAACCAACAAATCAGCAACTTTATGTAGAGAATCACCAGAACCATTAGTCAAGATAACATCCCAATCTTCAAAAGCAGGTTTATGTGTTCTCTTAACCAAGTCTTTGGAGAATTGTTTGATTTGAGGGAACCCATCAGTTTCACCATATTGAAACCCTCTAGCAATTGCGATTTCATCATCACGGGTAGCATATCTATAAGTATGATTGGTATTACCATCTTCATTGATCTGATGGACTTGTTCCTTGGTATTAATATCAAACCTATTCAAATTGGCAGTCTTGGAATCATAAGATAAATGTTGGAACGGTTCATTGATCAAATTCAAATGGATCGATTCAACAGGAAAGAACCCTTCGTTTGGAGTACCACCGGCCAATGGAATTGGATTTGGATGCCTGACAACATCAGAAGGAATATCAAAAGAGTAGAAAGAATCGACTTTTCTGGTTCTTGATCTTTCAGTGATCAAGGGCTCGTATTTTTGCTGGTAATCGACAGTCATTGTGGCAGTTGGCGATGGATCAAAAACGAAAGAATGTACGTAATTGAGTACCCCAGCACCCTTTTATAGACAAATCAAGAACTCGATGACTTGGAAATAGCCCGAATGAGAAATCAGTGTGGTGGCTTTCCCTATTTATACCATTGGGGATTTCTAATCAGGATTTACAAGCCAAAAGCCGAAGTCACGTGCAACACAAGAAAAAATGTCACTGATAAGCCCGATTTGGAAATAATGCCGATAGAACTACCAAGTTTGGACTTATTTCCATACAGTGTGATAAAGATTCAAAAGCTATACAGAAGGCCAGATAAACTGCAGTCTTCAGACAATAGACTGCTCCTTGGCAGCAGCACAACGCACCACGTTTCTTCTCAAGATACCATACAACGAGGCAATGGCCAATTCAAGCGCAAACACCAACATGAAAGTGGTAAGTGTGAAGATCTCCCCACCAATCGAACGTTTCATCAAGGACAATTCACGTTGAGAATAGTAATAAGAAACATCTGCCTGATCAAGTGTATTAAATAACATAAAGCGATTATAAATGCCAACGCTTGTAACAACATAACCATGTATAATAGACCACAGAATATAACCATCTGTTCCCAATCTATATTGTAACCCAACCAATAAAAAGAAGAACGTAAACATAATTGAAAGAAAACCAGAAAATACAGCATCAGATGCAGCTGAAGCGTCAATGAATAAGATGATAATAACAAACATGATATAACCAAAACAATCAACGGCAGGATAATTCAATTGATCTTTCAAATAAGTAGTGATATCATCAACACAATCTTCAATTATTGTAACGTCATCTCCACAACAATACTCAGAATCACCCGGACCCTTTTCAATTAAACTCATATTTATAATTTATAATTTATAATTCAAACCAGATAGTAACCCAAAATCAAAAACAGATAAAATCAAAACACCAATTACTGCTTTATGAAGTGTAGTAATCCTCAAGCACCGGCAATCAAAACCAACAACCAGGATTGATCTTTTCTCTTTAAAGATGGATCCAATGCAGTGTCACTGAAAGGCGTGCTGTTGTATTCAATGGAAGATGAAGTCTTGTCAGTTAGACCAGCGGACAGATTGTACAGTGAGGTGGCTCTGAAATGTTCAACCAGGTTTTTTGGGTTCAGTTGAGGACTGGCATTGAACTGGAATGGGGTGTTTATATAGTCATTGAAATCAAAAAGGAAATGTTCGTTTTTGTGTAGCATCTTTTTAGTGTTTTTTTGTGTGTCTTGAACTTTATATGGTTTAATCTATATTGGCGCAGGAAAAAAATGTGTCAACGCGAAGGGTTTTTATGTGTGTGGAAATCAGCAACTTTCAGTCTCAGTAGGAGGTGGTTGCGGGACAATTGGAACTGTGAAATGGTGATAAGACGATAGAAAGATAAGCAAACTGAAAGTGAGAACAACGCGTGCTTTATAAAGTGGTTTACTCCACCTCACTCTTTCTTCGTTTAGGCCTTTAAACGAACTTTTGTTGATTTTTGGGCCTGATTTTCTCTATTTTCCCTGATTTCTCCTAAAATTCCCCCTTTGAGAAGTGGAGAAAAGGATGCGGGGAACAGGAAGAGGCAATATTCGCGATAAAAAGTGGGACATTTATTACCCTACCTAAAAATCTTGGAAATGCATGAATATTCGCGAAAAAAGGCCGGTAAGATCTGTTCCTCGTGGCCCAATGGTCACGGCGTCTGGCTACGATTGAAACAGTAGTTACTTCTGAAACCAGAAGATTCCAGGTTCGACTCCTGGCGGGGAAGATTATTTTTTTGTCCCAAAAACTGTTCATCAATCGGTATGGGTAATGGAGTCCTCGATCCAACTTTCAAGAGCTGAAGGAGATCACGGTGAGTAGTTTGTATGATATCCTAGACGATAATGATTAATTTTTCCCAATGGTACTGTTGAGATGAGTTCCTTTGCATCAGTTCAATATTAGTTTACCGTTATTGAATGGAGACGGAGGTATTTAGAGGTTATTTGGGGGTTGGGACAAGAGAATGGGAAGCTGGGATATATCGTGTTTTTGGTAGATGAGATAAAATCTGAGGAAAGAGTGTGGAAGGAAGTATGTGATGAGAATCCTTCGTTAGGAGGAAGAACCATACATGAAAGTACATGGTTGCTGAATTTTATTCTCTGATGAGGTTAGTAATAAGTGATACTACATTCTCATTATCGTGTCTATCATAGATTTATTGAATGTCTATAGTTCATATAGTCCAGCTATAAAGAACGATTCCAATGTATCATCATTACCTTATTCGTCAAAACTTAAAAATTCATCAGGTTTAAAATTATAATTGAACTGATTGTTGAAACGTTCAACAAATTGTAATCCATCTTTAATAGTTTGACTAATTTTAACATCATCATCATCATCAGCAGCATCAACCATGGCTTTATCTTGATATCTCTTGATGATTGGGGCTTTGGATACCTTTGATTCCAGATTAATGTACTGTAAGTTATTTATACTCTGTTTGATCAAATCAATGGTGATGTTGTTCAAGATATCATGAATTGATTCACCATCATTTGCTAATGTTAATGCCTGCTCAGCAGCTTCAGAATGATCAAATCTTGGAATTGCTTGATGTTTCGGTTTGGATATGAGGTTGATTTTCTCTGAGAGTTGAAGTTCTTGATGTTGCAATTTTGGGGAATATTGAAGTTCTGAATCTGAGGACGTGTCAGAGATCAAAGATGGGGCATTGGAACTCATTGATGATGATCTTGAGTTAAGAAAGACTGGTTCATTGGCATGATGTTCCTTTGGGTTTAGCTCTTGTGATTGGGATGGTTTTTCGATTTCTTGAAATGTAAGATCAACAATTCTGCCTTGATTCTTGTTTATTCTTTCTGAGATTTCAATGTTTTGTTTGGTGATTTCAATCTCTTTGAAATCAGGTTCCTTATCAGTGACTTGTTTCTGTTTTTTTTTTGATGATGCTGGTTCCTCGAGTTTGATCTCTGTGCTAATGGTATGCTGAACAAAAGGAGTTGATGGTTGTTTGGAAGCTGATTTGCTGGTTGATACATCTTTACTGGAATTGATTTGGTTGAATTGGAAGAATCTGATATTGGCAGGAAATTCACAACTTATCCCTCTCTTTGCACAACTAACACAAGTAGGTCTCTTACCATCACACTTCTTCTTCTTCTGTCTGCACTGAAGACAACCAGTCTGCGTTCTAACGAACTTCTTTGAATGTTTTACAACTTTCTTTTGCTTCCCAGCATTGGCCACAACAGTTGGTTTCTTGTTTGAGCTTCTTTTGTTGATTCTTGTACCAGACATAATGAATATTTATAACGAAAACACCGATAAATCAATCAATCCCCAACACCAGAACACCGACATTATGCCAATATCAGGAACCACATAGTATTATATACCAACGGACCAGTTGCATATCCCCATAATTAGTAATTGGTAGCACTAATCAGGCACCTCCAAACTCAGAATGGAATGCCATAGCTCACGCAATGACGCACAAACCAGACACAATCGAACCAGTAGTTTTGGGCTTACAAATGCGTATCGGACCGTTCAACTGTGGCCTGTAGCTACTGGATATGGAAGAATCGCGGTGTCTTTTTGACAGCATCGGTGTGGAGGATGTCGCTGTGACCCGCGCAGTTACCGTAAATGGCAAAAGGGCAGGAGCCAAAGACCCCACAGAACGAGTTTATAGTTTAGTAAGTACATGCACAATAAGTGATATAAAAAAAGCAGGATTGTTGTTGTTTTGGCTGCTTGCTTATGGAGCAGCTGCTAAAGGGAAGCACACGCTTGCCGGGCTGTTCTGGCGATGCCGGTATGATAATCAGCGATTGTGTGTCATCGAACAATAAGACCAACAGAAAAGTGAAGAGCACAATCGGTGGCTTTCTGAACACAATTCACCCTCTTCGGCGATGCATCCAGATCGGGAAATTTTCAGTCGGTCATTTCCTGATTAGGATATATCTCCGTTACATTTCGTAAACTGAGGCTGTTTGGTGGAATTTATTAGTGAGGGTCTTTGGTTTGAAACAATAGGAGATGGCTCTGTAAAGAGTCAAGACAAATAGAATGATGAATCGACTGAGACAGCTTGCTCATATTTATTACTTGACGTCCTTGGTATTCGCAGTCTGCGACATTGGGACACATTGTGGTTGAACAGTATGTGTCATCCAGAAACCAGGCCGTTGGACATTTCGATCCAAGAGATAATTTTGATGGAATCTGGTTTGAGCTTCCGTAACGTATAATTGGGACTTAAGTAACAATACAATCGTAAAATTAAAACATTGACAGTACTAAATAATGTATCACGGCTTAGAAAGTATTTCTAAATCGTAACGTAAAATCATTAATAACAGCACCTCCCAACTCTAACAGCAATCGGTATATCTACAACATGTTCAAAAATTCTTGCTGTCCTTCCAAAATGTTAATCATCTTCTCTGGTAGCAATAGAATCACTACTGTTTCAAAGATTGTAAATGTTTAACAAGGGACTATCAAACCCATTATTAGTTGAAGTTAGTGAAATTTAAAGCACGGTAATGTGGGACTTTCCACCATGATCTTGTCTCAGTGGTTAAGTCCCTCTTTTCATGTCTTCTGGTCGGATCAATTTGTATCTGGCCATCAGAATGACGGACAGACTTGTCGTTGGGTAATGCCTTATCTATATTCTATTGTTTATCGTGGAATGGAAACTGCAACACAATACACTCTCCAACAATGGAGCAGACCGGTTGTCTTCATACTCGAAGCCACCAAATCGATTCTTAATGAAACGAACATGTAGGATGAAAAAACATACTGCCTTCTATTTAGTCAACTCCCAACCCTTCTGTAGCCTCTTCAAAACAGTACCATTCAGCAACTCCATTCTTCTGTAACACATCTCTGGTCTCATTGAACGACCAAAACAGAGTGCCGATTCTCTATAAAATTTGACACACGCAAGAGATTAATGTTGAAGCCGTATACAAGATCGCATGCATGAAGATGTCAGGGGAATTACTTGAGCTACACTTGCGCCAGCCTGGCATTGCTGATGATAGCGAGTTTGTTCAGGGCCATGAAAGAGACTTAGAGACCCTACCAGAAAAACTCCGTGATACCGTCTAAACACCAGTTGTTCCTTCCATCACTGGTAAATCCCTTGATCCGCCTGCTGGTCCCTGGAGTCGTCAACTTTCTGGCTTGATCCTGTGTCTGGCACAAAAAAGCCCGTGATCTGGGAGGCCAAAGCGTGTATTTTCCCTCGCAGGTAATCCAAGCGTTCTGACTTCTCACCAAGAGGGCCTGATACCTAGGTTTTGCTGTCTTTCAACCATACCATTCTCCCACATAAGAACCATTTATTCCCGCACCAGAGAGGGCCTTTTCAGACACATGGTGATCTGACAATATCTAGCGTAAATTTCAGAATATAGCATACTGTGGATTACCTTCTTAAGATCTCACTGTATCCCCAGGTGCATATTTCTCTACAACCTGACGAATTCGATATTCTTAAAGGAGACTCAAAAGAAATAAGACGCAGAAGTATCACATTTGAGTAAGAGCATTTCTCAGCCCACCTCCCCAAATACTGATGTAACTCAGCAAAAATTGATCCTGTCAACCGAGTACTATTGATAACAATCTGCAAAAGAACACTCTAAGACCATACCTTCTCCTAAGGAACCGATTTTTTAAACCTCAAGATGTTCCTGGACCTTGATAGGATTAGAAATATTCGATTACAGATGGATCTAGATAAGATATCTTTGGTTTCCATACCTAGGGGTTGATCAAGATGACACACTTAGCGCATATGTATGACATAGTTGTTTCGATAATACCTGCCATCTGCCCAAGCAGGGCTTTAGGTTTACCCAACAGAATGAGAACCAGTTTTCTTAAAAGACAAAGGGAGGTTAAAAACGGTCATCTGATCGATCAATATGCGGTAATGGTTCACGCCTAATTAACCCAAGTTATTCCAACCATAGACAACCCAGTATAAATACTTCAAAATCCCATACTCTTACAATACTACTTTCCTGTTAACTCATCATCGCCAACATACAACATGTCAACAGATATTATCTCCTTCCTCTTAAACTGGGAGTCAGCTCCATATCATTTGCCAATATATCTTGCTCAGATCAAAGGTTATTATCAACAAGAAGGCATCAAACTCTCTATCTTAGAACCATCCAATCCATCAGATGTTACTGAATTAATCGGAAGCGGTAAAGTAGACATGGGATTAAAAGCTATGGTACATACTTTGGCTGCCAAAGCTAGAGGATTCCCAGTCACTTCAGTTGCTTCCTTATTGGATGAACCATTCACTGGGATCTTATACTTGAAAGGTTCTGGAATCACTAAAGATTTTCATTCTTTGAAAGGTAAGAAGATCGGATACGTTGGTGAATTTGGTAAGATTCAAGTTGATGAATTGACTAAGCATTATGGTATGACCCCCGATGATTATACTGCGGTTAGATGTGGTATGAATGTTGCTAAGTATATTATTGAAGGTAAGATTGATGCTGGTATTGGTATTGAGTGTATCCAACAAGTTGAGTTGGAAGAATACCTGAAAGAACAAGGTAGACCAATTGATGATGCTCAAATGTTGAGAATTGATAAGTTGGCTGAGTTAGGATGTTGTTGTTTCTGTACTATCTTGTACATTTGCAATGATAAGTTCTTGAAAGCTAATCCGGAAAAGGTCAGAAAATTCTTGAAGGCTATTAAGAGAGCCACTAATGATATGTTGAAGAATCCAAGACAAGCATGGAAGGATTTCTCTGATTTCAAACCACAAATGAATCAAGAGGTTAACAGAAAAAAGTTCGAAAGATGTTATGCTTATTTCTCTGAAAGTTTATACAATGTTCATAGAGATTGGAGAAAAGTTACTGCTTACGGTAAGAGGTTAGAAATTCTTCCAGAAGATTACTTGCCAAATTATTCAAATGAATATTTATCTTGGGAAGAACCAAAGGAAGTTGAAGATCCAATTGAAGCACAACAAAAAATGGCTGTTCATCAAGAAGAATGTAAAGCTTGTGGTGGATACCGTAGATTGATTGTCTAATACCTTATTCTGGAAATAGAGTTACAGTTTAGTGAATAAATACAAATATATGATTATATACACCATTTATTATTTCATAGCAGCTTCAACATAAGACTGAGTAGAAACGAAACAACAGGAAAATGCGTCTATGGCGTGTTAATGGTCAATCGTCCTGCTTCAAAGTAGTCGAGAGCTTGATCAGTACAACATTCTGCCCATTAAATTTTAATCCTGTACGGATAAGTTCCAAACGTTGACCCCATGTGGTAGTGCCACCTCGAGACACCAAGAATTTCTCTCCGATTCTCCCACTCTTAGTAGCCACTCAAGAATTTTCATTTTTGAATGCGAGATAGACACTCGGCCCTCGCTCAAAATTTGATGCATAAGACCATAACCTTAAGGTTCCTGGTTTATCTATAATCAGATGAAATCAACCATTTCTTGATAGTGTCTAAGTTACATCCATTGGAGATTCAGGTTTTATGATAAGGACATGAAGACACAATGATTATCAAGAAGATTTGCTTCTGAAAACAACGACAAACGAAGGACCTTCAACTACACCAACCAAATAAATCAATAGAATAATTAAGACCTATATACATGCATAATATAATTTAACACCACCCACTGTTTTCTAACGACCCAAGTTCAATAACAAACTGTTTGGATTACCAGAACCTTCATTACCAGAGCCATGACTTGGTAAGTAAGTGATATTACTAGAAGAAGCCAAAGTTTCGGCAATTTCTTTAGAAGCTTCAATTCTTCTAATCAATAACAAACCATCACCGGCTTTAGCTAATGCCTTGGAGACATACTCAGCAGCTTCTGCTTCACCTTCTGCTCTAATAACACTTGCTTGTCTTTCCTGTTCTGCCTTTTCAACAACGAATTTGGCTCTTTCGGAATCTTGTTGAGCAATCTGTTTTTGTTCAACGGCCTTAGTGAATTCTTTACCAAAGGTTAAATGAGTGATTGAAACATCTTCTAATCTAATATTGAATTCACCTGCTCTTTGGGCTAATTCTTTTCTGATTCTAGCACTGACGACTTCTCTCTGAGTAATCAATTCAGCAGCATCGAATTGAGCAACGATAGATTTCAAAACTTCGTTACCAATGGATGGCAAGACTCTTTCATCATAATCAGGACCCAAGTTTTGATAAATGGTTGGTAATTTTTGAACATCAGGTCTATGCAACACTCTCAATGTTAAACTAACCATTTGTAAATCCTTGGTACCAGTATTAGAAGTGATATTTCTTGGTCTGGTTCTGACATCGAAAACAACGGCCTTCTGTAACCAAGGAACAAGGAAATGAGTACCTTCACCAATAACGGTTTGTTGAACACCTTGAATTCTGTCGAAAATAACAGCTCTGGAACCACCTTTGACATCGTACAAGGAGTACTGGGCTGCAGTGATGGCGACACCGGCAGGGATGGCGATTCTGGAAATGACGTCGGCGATTCTGGACATGGCTGACGAGTGCAATTGATAGTGGTTTGGTGTGCTTTTGTTAGTGGCAAGTTTATATCTTGTTTTTGTCCTTGAAAACCAGATTCTCGAAATTCGCGATAATCAAGTGGTCGGAATTGCGAGCGATGTGCCATTATAATTCCGAGGGTATATTTTGTTATTGGGAAAGGTAAACAAACAAACAAACACACGAGATAACGAAAAGAGCATTAAGAACATCACCAGATCACAATAAAGAGCAATGGCCACAAAGAGACTGATGAAGGAGATCAGTGCTGTCAAGAAGGAGCTCGGCAATTCCAAAGAGTACGCTGACATACTGTCTTTGGAGCCGGCGGACGACATGTTCCGGTGGAGTGCGACTGTCAAAGGGCCAGTTGGGTCTCCCTTTGAAAAGGGCCAGTGGGAACTATCTATCCAGGTACCTCCAAATTATCCTCTTTCACCACCTTCTATGACATTCAAGAACAAGATCTGTCATCCTAATGTAAATTTCCAGACTGGTGAGATATGTCTTGATATATTACAGAACCAATGGACTCCTGCTTGGACTTTATTAACTACGTTAGTCGCTGTATTGTTATTGTTACAAGATCCTGAACCAAACAGTCCCTTGAACATTGATATTTCGAACCTTTTGAAAAATGGTGATAAGAAGGCATATGATGGACTGATCAGATATTATACTCATAAATATGCTGTCAAATGATCAAGTTTATCTTGAGTCATTGTTGTGAATTTTTGTACATTAGAAAGGATTTTTTGAATTGGATTTTATTTTTCTGAATTAGGCGTCGGTAGTTTTTAATTAGTAATTTATGTTGTGATTTTTGGTACAGGCATTGGTATGGTTGACTTAATAAACTACACTGTAATTATCATGAATTGATTTATTCAACAGTAGATGAGGCAATATATAGCGTTGAAACCGAAGCGAAAATCAAAAAATGAACATAAAAAAGACATAAACCATTACATACCTATGAGCTCCTAATAACCGTTGAACTTAACCTGTGTTTTCCGCTAAGGGCGTGACAAGAAACAAAAAAAGGGTGGAAATTTTAAAATAGCAATACGAAGTAATTAATCAGATTCATTTCTTGAAGTGACGAATAAAATCTAGAACTTCTTTAGATAGTCTCTCTTGATGTTTTATCTCCTTTCGGCTCTTGTTTCCTAATCTGATCTCATTACCTGGTGATGGTGGCTTATTGAATGGAACCAATTTATCAACAACAAATTGAGGAACTTTACTAAAATCATCAAAATTTTGTAATTTACATGCAGATGTATTCCAAGACAATGGAATAGTTGGCTTCTTATGGAAATTCTTAACTACTGGCCTTTTAACTGGTGATAATAATGGTCTGAAACCTTTATAGAAGATATCTGTCTTCAATGATGCTGTGTCCAGATATTGTGTTGATGCAACAGAAGGTAGTTGAATGTGTTTAAAATATTGTTTTGATGATGATATGAATGATGAGGATGCAGTAGAATGACTGACTGATCTAAACTCAGGATCGGTGATTTTAGAAGTTTTTGAATCTAGACATATACCTCTTTTTAAAGCCTTAGCAGCTGTAGATTTTGGAACCGACACGTCATTTTCCTCTATCTTCTCACTGGATGGTTCCGTATTGCTATTCTCTTTGGACTGTTCCTGTGGTGGTTCTATCTCTGAGGTTGTTGTGGAATGATATCTTTGATTTGCTATCTGGAGCCTATATCCGGGGTATTTTGTGGCGTAGCGTGTCGAGAAACGGAGTTGAGGCAGCTGTGACTTGAGCATTGGGCGTTGTATATGTGTGTGGTGTGTGCTAACAGTGGCACGAGTATCAAAGAGATGCAAAAAGTGGTATCTGGAAGAAACACTGAAACGAAGCACTTTGTTGGGATTTTAGAAATTACACCCCTAAAATGTAATCGCAGATGGTTCGTTGTGGCGTGTACCAGATTTTGATAAACTATTCCCGGGACTGAAAATCACGTGAAAAACCGGAATTGGTATTCCTGTTTTTTCAATATGCTGGAAAATTGTACTGGATTGTTTGTAATGTGTTTACGTTGTTTTGTTTGAATTAAGCTTATAGAATCACATTATCAGTACTCGGCTGCGAACGGTACTCCAATCCTGTATTATATCGACTGCATTCTGGTTTTAGTTACCGTTATTTGTTGCTTCCATTCACATATTTTAAGTCGCCATTCCACCAAAAAAGAACAAAAGAAGAGGTTCAAAGACCGTGAGGTCTGCCTCTGCAAAATCCCACAATGACGTTAATGAACATATCCTAGACAGTGATGATATCCATATGGCTGAATATATGGAGCAGCAACAGCAACAATATCAAGACTTCGGAAGTGATGAACATGAAGGAATAATAGAACATGGTGAAGATCCCGATGAGGAAGAAGAAGTCTTTGAATTTGACCTACCCGTGATACAATTCACCTCAAATGCAGATAAGAGACATAAGATCCTTGCTAAGTTATTTGGTTTTGATGATGATGAGAAGTTGAGAGATGTTTTCATTACTGTTTCTACTTTAGTTGATCCAATGACACAACCCATGGAATCCGATCATAATGTTATTTCATTGCAAGTCATCTCAAATCTCTTAATCAGTCTTTGTTTTGATCCAAATTCACTGATTGCTGATTTTGAACTGTCAAGTCAATTGTTCAAGATTATCCAGGCATCGCTTGACCTCTTGAATTGTTCTGATGAAGTCAAACTACGAAACTTGAACAACTCAGATCTTAAGATTGATTGGAGAATAAGGTTGAATGAATGGATACCGCATGGTTTAAACAACCAAGACCTGAGACTCATATACATGATCAACTGTGCATGTATACTTACCATATATAGACTGTACGCATTCAATGAACCAGATCTATGTTTGAACCCATTCTTAGGTTTCTTCCTCAAGTTATGGAAGATCTACACCAACATCACACTGCTTGGTTTAGAAATAGACAGAAGAGTGGAGCAAATGCCCAACCAATCAACACCAAATCTAGTCAAACAAGTTATTAGAGGTTCAACTGCGGTACGATACGTCCTTGCCTCCATATTGAATGATGATATAGAGAACAGATATCATGATTTCAACCACTTGAACATATTAAGTTTCATGAGTCCTTATGGGAGAAGAAATGGATCAGGCGCGTTATACGCTGATGTTAGATGGTATGTTGGAGCCATGCTTGCTTTGGGATCAGAATTGAATGAAGTTGTGGAGACATTAGTTGATTTGGAACCAGATGATAGATATGATGAAGATGTTAGATATATGTTTGATCATGAATATGATGATTTCCATCATGATTTATTATATCCTGAAGAGTATGATGATGAAGGGAACTTGTTAAGAAATGAACCTATTATTTATGAAGATGAAGACGGGAATTGGCATAAGGTTGTTGAGAAACGTTGCACGTGTCAGTTCTTTGATGATGAGATTGCCGAGGAAGAAGAAGAAGAGATTCCTCCGAAAGAGGTGGGGGAGGAGGTTAATGATGAGGATGATGGAAATGTTAGAATTCCAACAGCAATACGGTCAAATGATGAAACTATTGAATTTGATGAGATGGGTAGAGATTGGAGAGATGTTCCTAGGGAAGGTAACATTTTCTTCAATGCAAAAGCACAATTGAATCCATCTGATAGTTATAACTGGGAACAATTGATTGAAAAGTTTGATGAGATGTCAAAGAAACCTGTATCTATTGAAATATGCCAAAAGGTCATTAACTCTATTGCAAGAGCAGTGAAAATTGAGTTCGAAGAAGGGCTATTGAACAGGAATGAATCAGAAACGGCAGACCCATTATTAGTTACACCTGATAAAATCTACGAGAAATGGAGTAATGATTTTATATTTGAACAAATGCTGGCATTGAATCCAGAGACTTGTTATTGTATGTTGGATGAAATATTTATGGCTAATGGATACAGAAGAGTTTTGATTTGGTTTATCACACATATGGCATTGTCATTTAGTTTGATTAACTACATATTTGAATTAGTTACTGGCATGAGAGGAGAGAGTCCAGAAAGAAAACAGAAATTCATTTTTTCTAGACAAGGACCACTAGTGTTATCAGAAATCGAGAAATCTATGTTATTGCATGAATTCTTGAACAATTGTTTAATTTATTTATCAAAGAATTATGAAATTTTCATGGGCTCAAGCTCAAGTTTATCAGAACAAGCACAAAAGACAAATGCTTCTGATTTTGAGAAATGTATCAAGATTGTGAAATTGATTTGTATGATGGTTAATAGGCTGATAGAGAAAGATATGATTGATATTGATGAATATAAGGTTGAATTAACTGGATTATTGATTAATTGGATTGGTATCATTCCTGAATCAAAGACACTATTTTTCAAAATCAACAATGGGAATAACAATACCAGTGAATCAGAGATTCTAGAAAACCTTGAATTCTTCAAAGACAGTAGTGATTTGAGCCCATTAAGACCAAAATCATATCATGAAGATTCCGATTTCAAGGACAGATCACCATCCAAGAACCAATCACCATTCCCATCACAACCACATCTTTCAATTCAAAGAACCAACAAAAGACACAAGAAATTCAACAAGGAATTGAAAACTTCGTTAGGAAATGTGATCAGTAAATTAGGAAGTGGAGCAATGTTATTTCGTCCATTTTTTGAATTGATTGAACAAGACAGCAGCTCGTCATCAAATCCATGGAATGATAATGCTGAATTTGAAGCATTTCCAGAACGTAATAATGAACCTAATTACATCAGGGGTGAGTTAAAACCATTGAAATATGAAGAAGACTTTGAACACGAGAAGGTTGAGATTTCTATAGGCAGTGACTAGGATCCAAAAAAATCATCATGAATTTTGAAGAAACAGCTTTGTAGAATGTGTCATTTTATGGTAGAGCCACGTAGACACTGGTGGGCTATTTTGCAACCTTTTCATCAGAAGGCACCAAATGCTACAGTTACTGAGGTTCAAAGGACTTCGCGTGAAGCCAATATCTAAGTTCCAAATATCCTGCGTATTAAGCGAAATAGAGGACGCAGGGAATTAATTTTTAACAATAGTCTTCAAACAATTTGACAGGATAAGCCGTTGATCCAAACGTGGTTGGGACACGACAAATGAGTGCAGCAATGTTTATATAACTTGGAAGTTGGAAACTTTTAGCCCCTTCCTCTCTCTCATTCAAACTGCAATTGTAGCAAAGCACTCACAAATGTCAAATACAATGGAGAACGGAATAGACCTTGATAACCTAGAGAAACTAGTCAGTGACAGCGCACTCAAGGCAGATACTCTCTACGATAAGCTGGAGACATGGAATGTCGGGTTCGATGCTGAGGCGTGCGGAGATTATGACTGGAAAGAACTGAGTCTTGAAACGATCAATCGAGACGTCTCAGAAGTAGAGAAATTTCTCGAGAGTGTGGCTGGTTTGCATGGGGTTAAGGACACAATGTTCCACTTTGTTGAAGCAGTTGATGATTTGGAGTGGTTGCTTAAAGAAGTGAAGCAGATTGGTGCCAGCGTCCCAGAAAAAATTGAAACCGACTTCTTCACTTTTACAAAACTGTTGGAATTGGGTACGGTAACTCATTTGAGTGGTCAAGTCTTGTTCCATCGAACAGCTCCTCTTAATGCCACCAAGAATCCCCGTTGGCACGATTTGAGATTAAATTTGGAAAATAAGATTAGACCTCGTCTTGATAGTATGATGGGTAGTGATAAAATGACCATTGAAGATATCACAATCATGCAACAAAGTGGTAATCTACTCAATCAACAAGATATCAAGAATATGATCAAACTTTTTGAGACCTTTTGATCCTTTGGTTTCTTTATTTTTGATCCAACTTCTTGATGAATTTTGCTCCTTTTTGATGATTTTAATACTATGATATTGCTATTTAGGGAGAGGATTGTAGAGTAAATTGCGATAATTATCTGAGTATTTAGCTGGAATAGTTATGAATTGCTACGAATGTACCACTACTATGACTGAACCCGCATTCTCAGCTAGAAAGGCCCCTAATTTCCACAATGCAGTTTTTATGTGTGCCCATACCATTGAGTTTTAGTACGTGAACTCGAAACCATTAAATTCAGTCCCCATTCCATCAGCACAAACTTACCACGGTGTCGTTGATTAAAAAAAGTCTTCATATCACTTGGTTGACCAAAAATCTCAGGGTTTCACCAAAAATAGCCAAAATGTCGATAATCAGATCCAAAATGCTGATCATGTTTGATACCAAGGCAAACTCAAACAAATTCTATGAGCTTAAACTTGATGAGGATGGAAATGTCCTTGAAAGATATGGAAGAGTTGGTACGTCAGGAAGATCATTACAGTATGTTGGTGGTGAACGCAAATATGAACAATTGTTGAGAACAAAACAACGAAAGGGATACAAAGAGGCACTGTTAGCTGATTCGTCCGAGGATTTGGATGAGAAGGCAGCACTTGATGGGCAACCAAAGAGTATCAAGGAGAATGTGATTGATATTGCTTTGAAACAGATAAAATATCAGGATGATGAAAGTCAAACGTTGATTAAGGAATTATCTCATGAAAATATCATAACATTACAAAGAGAACTAATATTAAGTATGATTATGGATCTGGTTTATTCAAAACTCTATTAGGTGTGATAAGTAAAGTTGGGGTTGAGAAGGCAGCTGGTGTTCTTGATCAGATTGAAAAGTTGCTCCCTGATCGGGATAAATATGAGGAAGAATTACTAAGGTTGAATGAGGAATATTTCGCCATTATTCCAAATCAAGTCTATGACGCCCGTGAGAAAATATTCTTGATATTCAGTCAACAAAACCTTGATAATCAAAGAAATATGTGTGATGCTTTATTTGATACATTAGAATTGATTGATGATTTGAAAAAGGGCAAGTCCGAGTTGAAGAAAGAGGCAGATTCGCAGGACGTCGAACATGTGTTTAATGTTGAAATTGGACTACTGAATGACAACAAGAAGTTCAAATCCATCTCTGATTATTACAATACGACCCTGAATCCTCAACATGGAACCAGAATCATGAAACCAAGTGTTTCAAAAGGCTACTCAGTCAAACTTGGATCACAACAAGAAGTCTTTGAAACTGCGTCAAAGGAAGTCGGAAACGTTGAACAATTATGGCGTGGAACCCGTGTCGGTAACATCCTAAGTATCATGGGTAAAAGTCTCCTAATGCCATCTAAATCACCTGGTCAGAAAGCAGGAGCCATGCTTGGAAATGGTCTATATTTCGCAAATCAATCATCTAAAAGCTTACAATACTGTGATGGATTATTTTGGGCAAGTGGATCAAGTTCAAGGAACAAGATCTATATGTTTTTAGTATCTATTGCAATGGGTAAGTATCAAGTTCCTACTGGACCCACTGGAAATAGACCGAAGAAGCCATATGATTCATACTGGGCTAAAGCTGGTGAAAGTGGAGTGCTGAACGATGAGATTATTGTGTTCAAAGGGAATCAAGTGAGGTTGGATTGTCTCGTGGAAGTGGCTTTACCCCCAGGTGTAATAGAATATGGAGTGATATGTATGTGTGTATCTGTTTAAAGGGAGTTTATTGCTAAATATGATGATTTGTAATTTGTCAGGAATCTCATCACAACACAAGTGAACTACTCAAGTATTATTCTAGATAAAAATGAATAATTAAATTTAAGTTCGCTTTAGTCAAAACATCTATAAAAACTCGTATCCGGTACTAGGTATCTCAAACTGAAGATGAATCGTTGTTCTGTTCTTTATCACCTGATAAGTTCTGCTGCTCTTCATCAACATTCTTCTTCTTTTTCTTAAAGCTCATACCTTCAACAGCAACGTGTGAATCTTTACCGTAAACAATACCTGGATGGAACGGAATAAATATCAGACACGTTAAACCAATCATCAATGCATCCAAAATCATGAAATAAATTTCATGTGTAATTAAGAAACCATCCCAACCTTCAGCTAATTCGACAACTCTGTAAATACATCTGACATAGACGAGAAGAACACCTACCAAAACAATAAACGGAAACACCTTGAAGATCTTCCTTCCTCTCAACTCTGCATGTGCTGGATTGAAACTTGACTCTAGACTGTTGTATTTTGCTCTGTTGAAATATGAAATCTTGTATAGGAAATGAAGCAAGAAAAATAAGAAAATTGACATGGAAAACACTTGGAAGGCTAACCCACCAACCATAACATGAGTACCACTATTAGCACTCTTGTAGAGAACTAGATTAGTAGCTGCAATACCACCACCAGCTGCTTGAATGACTAAAGAGATGATATCACAAGTGATGAAGATATAAGAATACCACATTGGTTTCAACAAGGCATATGATACACCATAGACCATAACCAACTGAGCCAATAGGTAGTAAATACCAGCCATGATAAAGACAGGACCAATCGTCAAACAAATAATCTGCACCAAGAAATCATTGATGTTGGTGACATCATGGGAACTCAACGTTCTTCCAATGTAACCGGCCATTTCTAAACCAGAACCACAAAAGTATGAGATCCCAAACCACCAACTTTTGTAAAACAAACCCAAAAAAGAATGAATCACCAAGAACAGAGCCATTGCGATTGTCATGACCAAGTTACCTGCAAAGGAAGGGTGCATACCGTACAAATTTTCTGCTTCATAGTAGGAGGACAACAATGAGTTTACTTCCGCATAACCAGCAGATGCAGAAGCAATGTCAGGTTCTGCGGTGGCCGTGGCAAGGACTTGCTCAAAGGAAAGCAGCTGGAGGGAAGCCTGGATGTTTTCATAGGCTCTCGAGTTCTGGACGAGTGGTACGTTGGCAGTGGCAGTAGCCAAAACTTGGGTGACGGAATTAAGTGCGTCTTCAAGAGACGTAACCTGCGGGAGGATCTCAGATACCGCGAAGGACATCTATAAGTCAGACGCTGTGCGAGATATTAGAATATGGAGAGCGAGCTTTTTGACTCTTTGCGTCCGCAAGAATGCTTCTATTCGGATCAGGGAGAAGGGCATCTATATATAGTTTCACTTCACTTACTAATTTCACTGTATAATTTCATATTAACTATCCCCACCTAAAGCCGACTATCGCCGCGCAGGATCTCGCAGGTATCCCCGAGTAAACCCGCCTGCACTGCCTACTTGCTGAACCTGTAATAGGGCTCAGCTGCAAGACAGGTCAGATCAGACCGAACCGATGCCAAAGAGAACGCAGAACAGTCTGCAGAGCTTTAGTAAGTGAATATGCAATAGGGTTGCTATAAAAAAAATAGTGAAATGGGTTTACGTTGCTCAAATTTCGGTCATAAAATCGTGAATTAATCGTAAATATTCCTTTGGAAATTACTGTTCACAACCGTCAACTGATCAGAATATTATAGTATTGAAACCTGCGTTGTTTCGGCCATTTTTTTGTTGTTTGTCGGACGTCATTATTGTGGTTGTTACTTTTTGATAGGTCTGACGGTGTTTGGATCTGGGTAAATTTGGATAAGGAACGATGTGACGAATTAAAGACCGGTAGCGAATGAATATAGCTCAACATGGTTGTGAAATGTAGTACCATCAGGCTGTTGACTTGAATGAGTGTGCTCAGAGATGTGCTGGACGATCACAACAATGGGATATCAACTCTTCTCTTTGAGAGTATAGCTTGATGAGATGAGAAATAGATGAAAAAGACAATGGAGAAAACATATATGAAAAGCATCTTGTCAAGTTATCTAGTGTGTTATTTGAAATGAATATTAATGTGTTTTTGATTTATTTTTGATGCCAGTACTGCTAATCATCATCCATAATTCTGAAGGAATATGCTTTGCATTTATACAATTTCATACAGTTAAGTATGACCATGCAACACTATTCCATGGTTCATTTCCATGAATCTCAGGGAGTCTACGGTCCGAATTAACCAGAAATATGCAACTAATTTGCAGAATTAGGACTTCTGTTGTCTTTATTTTAGTTGATATTTTTTTGGAACAATGAAGATGCATCGAACCTGATCGGAACTTCAGGGAACGACACAACGTGTATATTGGAATCGCTTCCGTAGGAGAGAGTCATACTCTTTGCTCTTATTGTTCATCTACATGGGTGCTAAATTCCAAGAAGATAACCTTTAGAGCTGATGGTGTCTGCGATTCCGTGTTTAAGTGAGATCTTCCACCTCATGAAATTTGGTTTTACTAAAGTCATTTTGCAAGTCTTAGAACATTAGTAGTCACAAAACTTTTCCGACTAGTTTAAAAACTGGCAACCACCATACCCTAACAGCAAGCTATCCAATGAGGCAACTCTGTACCTGATAGGGCACCAGGTTATGTCTTTTTTACGTTATGGTCCCTCGTGCATGAACCCTTTTTGTGCAGGTTATTTCGGATTTCAACTTCCAGTCTTGTGCTAATTATTTTGAGACCACTTTTTAACGGTTTTTGACGTTTATGAGGGCAACCTTGATACAAACCAGATAACTGTGTTCTCAAAAAGTATCCCAAACGCCGATAATTAACACTAACACTATGAGATAATAGATGGATCTTTATTCGCCCATTATGTCCTTATTTCCGTATCCTCCCCAGCTTCGGAAGCATCGGCAATAACCCGACCCGAGTATTTTGCGCGTTATTTAGTAAGGATTACCTTTGCATGGACTTTTTGGAGGGCCGGACTTGAGTCAAGGATACCCCATATTGCTTGAGTGTTCACTGTTGATGAAATAGTATCACGAGCGCGTTACAGTGAGTATACGAAACATATATTTATAGTTTATCGTTCTCGAATAGTGTATAATATTTAGAATGATAAAAGATCCCACATCTAAGTGACAATATCTTGGATGTATTCCTCATTTACCGTGAATATTTCACTGAATCATGTCCAATTTTTGGAAAATTACAAGCAGGAGTCATATCAATGTATAAGAATTGAATAAAACACGAAACCACGCATGTCTTTCACGGAAAACATGGAGTCGGTTGAGTTTCTAGGTATAGTAGTATTAATAGAATAATATGGAATGAATGGAAAAATAGTTGGGAATAATTGGGATTTACTTGATTGACAGCATCCATCTCCAAAATTGAAATAAATAACGAATGCAACGAAGTGAAGATTGATATTGCTTTTCTTGGTAGAAATATTTGGAGATTATTGATCTCATATTTACTTCCCACCCTCAGCTTCTAAATATGAAGATACCGTGTTTGGTGGTACCTTGTTCTGTTTTGCTCTTGAATCATTAGATGCTCCTTCATCTTTATTCTCATCATTGAAAAAACTTCTTGTATTGAACATCGTATCAACATAGTTAATATTTGGATTACTTTCAGCATTGACCAGATTCTCAGATTCTGGATTATCAGTACCTTTGAAGAAGCAATAAGCATCGATTAATTCTTGATATGATTTAGAGTGCATTAATGGCAATTGCGTACCGTTTTTGGAAGTGTTTGATGCTTTGGAAGTTGTGTATGATAATGAAGGTTGATCGTTTCCTGGATTGATATTCGGATTGAGTGAATTGAATAATGATGTTGATGATGATTGTGGGACTGAATGAGGACTAATTTCCCCGGTTTCATTTGGCCTTGATCCAAAGACTAATGGTTTATCATAATGGGAATTGTAGTTTAACAACTGAACGCTTTTGTCATTTGAATCATCATATAGACTGAGCTGATTGACACCATTAGCTATTTTGTTGAGTTGATCTTGTTGGGATTTTGGATTATTCAAACCTGTGAATGTGTTTAAATCTCTAAGGATCGGATCTAATGAAATCTTATCTTCTGGTTCTTTAAAATTATCACAATCCTTAAGAAGATTTGGTGTATCTGGGGAACTCAAATTAGTTCCATAGTTCTTGCTGATATTGTTTGAAAAAGTAGCATCTGGTTTCGAGAAATTATAATCATGCTTCTTATATGAAAAATAATCATCGATGTCTGCTTGATCAATTCTTGGTGATTCTTGATATTCTGGAGTATCATTCAATGAGAACTTATCATGACGAATGACTGGTCTATGAATCATCTTAACTTCATAATTCTTGAATGAATTATTATCCCAAATCTCAACATTTTCATAACTGTACCGTATACAGAATTGTAAATCAAGTTTTGTGATGGTATGAGGTCTGTTCTTATCTATGAGGAAATTGAAATTCTTCAATTCTAATTGGAATTTAAAACGATCATAATTGTTTCTTCTTAATATTCTTGGAACTGTCTTCAAATCACTCTCAAATACACATTCTATTTCAATCACAGTCTTCCAATCATCAAAAGTATACCTTAGATGAACATTCTTTTGATAACTCAAGTTCTTAACTGCAATAACACCAATAATAGAATCTTTATCATCATTCAAAGATATAGTCTCTAGAAAGATCATTGACTTATTAGAAAACTTTTCATTATACCTTATCTTTTCAAAATTCATTATTTCCATGTCCCAATCTTGTTGGATTCCTAAATCTTCATCATCATCATATTCATCATCATCAGAATCATTAACAGTACCATATTTATGGAATTCAAAAACAGCGCCATTCCCCCATTCATCGTACATCTTTCTTCTCGCCATACCTTTTAATGTAGGCGAGTTCTGTGCACTCACTGCAGATGGTTTCTCAGCTTCATCGAAATATCTAACATCAACATCCTGACCAAAATGAACATTTTTGAAAAGCGGAGTGGTTGGCATCGACTTACTATTCATCTGATTCAACTTCAACGACGACTTGACCAATTCTCCAGACTTCTTTCTGACTAGTTTATTCTCGGATATCAACGGTGACATGAGACTGGAACCGGGACTGGGGATATCTATGTGTGGATCTGACCTTGTTCTTCGCTTCTTACGCAAGAATGCCAATGAGAGGGGTTGTTGGACTGGGTTTTCAGGTGATGAAGGAGAGCTCTGGTGTGGATTGATGATTGATGATGTGGAGGACCTCCTTCCTGAAGGAGACGTGTTCACTGACAACGACGACGTAGAAATGGTGGGACTCTTTGTTTGTACTGTTTCCTGGTCTGGAGCCGTATCCATGGATGCCACTTTGGCAGTGACTAACACCATTGTGACGCGCTAGACGAAGGCACCGTGTACAGCGTCCTGGTGAGCGTAGAAATACCTAAGCAGAGTGTGTTTCTGGCCGGATGGCTGCACCAGTTAGTGGATGGCCCGTGATGAGGTGACTGCAGCTGAAAGAAGGTGTCACTGTGCTCGTGGAAGGAGCTGTTCGCAGTGGGAAGTAACGGTTGGGCAGGCAGGCAGGCGCAGTAGCGGCAAGGTCCAGGTAAAGCAGTGGAGGGTTTGGGGATGATGATGCAAATTAAACCAAGAGAGAGGAACCCAATTGTTCAGAATTTTATTCTGATGCTGTTTTTATGGCTTGAGACTCTCTCTATTCGTTATTGCGCTCGCTGACATAATCATTATAACATCCCTGATTCTCCGCCTTACTTGAGACTTAGTAATTGGACAAATGGAGAATGGAGAGTCGGATAGCTACAGTCCTGGTTATAAGCACATATTCATTACTAAGTTATATCACAGTATTTACCACAAAATCACTCAAAGTTGTCGAAGTTCAGCATTCTCACAACACCATTTTCATCACCACTTGCAAAACTGGAATCTCCCAATCCAACACAAGTCACTGGACTAGAGTGTCCAGGGAATGTATGCATACATCTACCACTCTGTAAATCCCAAATCTTCACAAATCTGTCATGTGCACCACTCACAATACGGAAAGTATCTGCTGCAATGTCCCAAATACCTTCAACATGACCAAATTGTGTCCTGACACATTTACCAGTCTTAACATCCCAAAGTTTCACAGTGTTATCTAGTGACGCAGTTAAGATATAAGCAGGGAACTTTCTTGTTTCATCATTCCAATCAACTTCATCAATATCTGAATCTTCTTCATTGATTCCATTAGCATTGCCATTGTTTTCGTTGTTATTGTTATTGCTATTGTTTTCATTATTGGTTTCGTTATTGGTTTCATTATCATTAGTTTCATCATTATTGTTATTAGTTTCTTCACTTTCTTCTTCATAATCCTTCGCAAGTTCATAATCTTTACTTAGATTCAATGGTATCACTTTTTGAACTTGTGCAATATGTCCTTTGAAGACTTTAATACATTTGTTTGTACTTAAATCCCACATTCTTATACTAGTATCATCAGATGCACTGAACACAGTGTTACTTTGTGGATGAATCTTAACACAGTTAACACCTTCAGTGTGTCCTCTTAACGCATGGCATGTTCTTGTTTCGACGTTCCAGACTTTCAAGGTGGTATCTGCTGAGCCACTAACAATAGATTTCTTATAAAAATCAACACTTAGGACAGCATCTTGATGACCTCTATAAGTGGAAATGCATTGACCTGTGTGATAATTCCAAACTTTAATAGTGGAGTCTAATGAGCCAGTGATTAATTTTTGATCATCAAAAACTAACGATCTAACACCTTTTGTATGACTTTCTAAATTTCTTAATAATTTACCTGTTGCAATATCCCAAATCTTAACAGTAGTATCATAAGAGCCGGTGAATAAATATTTATGATCATATTTCAATGTCAAAACACCATCAGTATGACCAACAAATTCTTTAATCTTATAAATACCTTTTCTCCAGTTTCTTTCAACTTTGAATCTTTCACTATAGACAGTCTTCCAAGGTCTTGTCTTTCGAACACCATTATTACCAATGGTTTGATTTGACAATCTTCTTCTCTTTTGACCATTCAAAGCAGCTGCGCTATGTGAATTATCAACACTGATTTCAACAATCTCTCTAGCTCTCTTCATATGCATTAATGGTAAACCCCATCCACAGTTTGGGCACTTTCTGTCAATGTGTTGTTCACACATATGATGCCAGACACGATCATCATCTGCTAATCTTTTCCAATTTCTAGAGACCTGGGCTGCGTTACATAAAGATTCACAATCCAAGTAACATAAGATCTTCAAACTCAGTTCAATAGGTAGCGTGGAAATGAAATCAATTCTAATCAGTGATGAGACTTCTTGTGAAATGAATGATAATTGAGGAAAGCAACACTGAGATAAAATACCTTGTAGGATTAAGCTTCTCTGTAAAGTATTTGATGCTGCAAAGGCTTGCCAGATTTGATTAATGGATTTCTGGTCTTTGATAGGCAACTTTTCCAAGTTCTGTTGAATCTCATTCATCTTCAGAACGTCCTTCTGCTTATTGCACGTCACCTCCGGGTTGTGTCTGTAGCAGTACTTGTGGTAATTGTCAGCAGGAATTAAATCGTTGTTGCTGTTCAAAACATCGATGCTCGAGGAGTTAACAGCACCGATGTTCACCAACACATCCTTACCCTCGCCTTTGGTATCATGTGTGGCTTTGGCTGAGGTGTACACCTCTTCAGTAATGGACACCAGCTGCTCGCTGGCTCTTTCTGGAATGTCACCGCTTCGGCAACTCTTCAATAGATCCATGTTGTTCCTTCTGCAAACAGGAGAAGATACACTTGACTAAACGTAAAGAAGTTAAGATTTACAATTCAACAAAAGTTGTGACTTTTCAAATATGAAAAAAAGTTGTGGTTGTCATGACTTTTGTCCTTTGTCCGCTCTGTGATCTCGAGCCACAGTTAAAATTCTTGGGACCAACTTTTTCAGGACAAAAATGTCGCGAACTCTGGATTTTTCAGTTTGTGAATAGAAACGTCATGTATACTTAAGGTTGTGTCAAACGCATTTTTGATACTATACGCTGCTTGTCCGTGTCCGATGGTGGGAATTTTATTCAACAATTACAAAGGCTATTGTATACCGAGAGGGATACATGACCTGCGAGATGAACAATTAGACGAAATCTTGACTGATGGGTTCGATCTTTTGGATTGGGATTACGGTGAAGAAGAGGAAAGTGTGGAGTCAGATAAGAAGGTTGGGAGGAAAAAGAGAAAGAAAATTGCCAGCTTCTATGAGATTTACAACAATCCAGAAGAGTCCAATTCCATCAACAACGGGAATGACATTTATAATGATGAAAGTAAGACCCATATGAATCATGAACCAAGCCTGAAGAACACAGATGAGGTTGCCAATGGTAATGGATCGAATGGGAAGAAGTTGACAAAGAGACAACAACGGTTAGCTCAGAAGAACCAAAACAATCAAAAATCTCAAAAGCATCAGAAGAAGACCAAAGGAAAGAACACGAATGATATTTTGGACTACAATCAACCATCAGATATTAAGAAAGTTAGAGTTTTGAACAGAATCTACTCAGAAATCATTACATTGACCCATAAACCCAAATCAGATGACAAGATTTTGCAATTCTTTGATGTCAGTATCTATAAGGATGACATTGACAATTTGAAAGATGATGAGTGGCTCAATGACAATAATCTGTCCTTTATTTATGAATATTTGGAACGATATCTATTAAACAAGCATTCCAAGTTGGTATCAGGGTCCGTATTCCTAGTCAGACCATCAATGGTCTACCTATTAGCACAATTCCCCAATCCAGTTGAATTGAAAGGTGTGATACCATCGTTGGAATCGTCATCAGCAAGATTCATATTCCTTCCCATCAATGACAATGATGATATTGAAACACCTGAATCTGGATCACATTGGTCGCTGGTTGCTATTAGCCTACTGGATAACACGGCCTATATCTATGACACATTGGAACGCGCCAATGAAAAGGAGGCATTGGCTGTCATTGACAAAGTCTCAAAATATCTGAATAACGGGAAGAAGTTCCATGTCAAGATTATTGAGAATACTCCCCAGCAAATCAATGGGAGTGATTGTGGAATAATGGTGTGTCAATTGACTGGGTTCCTGTTATCGAGACTGTTGAATTTAGAACATTTGAAAGACAACTTCATGAACTTCCGGACGGACAATGTCAGGATCAGCGCGGTTGATGGAAGGATCTTTGTACTGGGTTCCATTTTGAACATACTAAAGCACAAATTGAGAGATAACGAATAATGAATAACGCGTTTTTGGATCCTTTTTGTTACACAATTAGACCATGTCGGAGTCGCAATTCTTGAGAATCTTGCTATTTTTGTGTAGCATCCACCCCTTTTACCGTTCAAAGTCACCGCCAGTGTGTAACCATCAGTGTAGATAATGCATTCTGTTCTGTCAAAGCGACGCATGTCCGAAGCGTAGTGCTGTTTGTGGCGGGATCTGTCACAAATCTTATCAGAAGACAAGACATTGACACAACTTTCAATCACAAGCATGCTCCAGATAAGGAATCTATGTAAACAAACATCAATCATGTCATCCTCTTGTTATCTTTAGCTACGCACTTCCGAATGATTGATGAACCCGAGCCGATTGTGTCATGAGCCGTTTCTGTTTTGCTTTGGACTGTCTCGATTTCGTCATCTTGACCCGAAGCGCCACTTTTATCTAGATTTTACTACGCCACCAATCCCGGGACACGGGACAGTTGATAACCAGAGATAGAGATCTATGGGTCATTGAATCGGTTTGGGGTATATAGTTTTAAGTTGTAACAATTCGTAGACTAGACCAGCCAGTTATTTACTCGAGGTCATTTCAACACTGGTGGGACACACGAAATAGCAGTGGCGCTGCGAATTCCTCGCCTTTTACGAATACGGCACAAAATGTCTCCGACTTTTTACCAGCCACAGATTTGACACATTTTTCAAAGTTTTTTCTACTGCAACTTTTTGTCAAATTCAAATTCCGCACATCTCCTGTGACCAGGACTCGTCTATTCTTCTATAACCTGTATTTTATATACTCATTAAAACTTCACTAGCATATTCTTATTAACTGCATAAAACTTGGAAATGAGGTAACACGCACCACTGACAAACATTAGTGAGCCACCATAGTACACTATACAGTACTTATATGTGTCCATATCACCATGGCCAATGATTGCACCACCGATTGGAATAGCAGCCAATGAACCAAAACTAACAATGGAATACATTGTTCCATAACGTCTACCAAACTCTTCGGTTTTGGAGATTTGACCACAACAAACTGGTAATAACGAAAAAACTGAACCAGTGGAGAAACCCCATAAGGCAGTAAATGCAAACAACGCACCGGTACTTGCTCCAAATGGTAGCAATGTCATGTATGGGATAGCACCTGATGCAAGTAAGGTAACTGCCATGACATTAAATCTCCCTAGTCTATCACTTAAATAACCGGTAATCCAACGTCCTGGAATACCTGCTATTTGACCAACAGAAATCAATAAATATGAAGTGGATAAACTCTTCCCTTGAGCTCTAGCGTATGATGCAATATAAGTGGCCACAACCAATGCAGAACATTCACCTAATGTACAACCCAACACCACGAATAAATATTTCACATCTTTTAAACCTTTGAAATCAATAACCTTAGTATAACTTAAGAACTTCTGCCATCTCGTACCTTCAAATTCTTGATGTGGTAGTCTTTCCTTAACGAAGAAAACAGCAGTGAAGTAACAAACACTTGCAAATAACGCACAGACTCTCATCGCCCAAGCAAAACCAACTCTATCATATAAGTCTCTCAACATTAATGGGAAAATAATACCACCAACGGAACCGCCGGTTGAAGCAACAGAAACCATAAATCCTCTCTTTCTACTAAAGTAATGAGCAATACATGCAAACACTGGAGAAACTGCTAGTCCACCCCCGACACCAACCAAGATACCAAAACTTAAAATGAATTGCCAGACTTTAGTTGAATTAGCAGCACCTAACATACCAGCAACATTACATGCCCATGATGCCAAAATCAAATCTCTTGCACCATTTCTATCAAAATAAGTGCCTGAAAAAATAGATGTTAGAAAGTTTGTGAATAACATGATTGAGAAAATCCATGAGACTGTTGAAGAACTAACATCTTTTAATTGATTTTCTGAAATATATGTTTCAATGGCACCTAAAGTATTGAATAAACCATAAGTATTGACTAATGCCATGAATGAACCAAAGATGACTAAATATGCTTGCTTGCCACCTTCCGGGAATTTCAAACCGGCATCTTGCGCAAACATTAAGTTTTCACGATCATCCTCTGCATTGTTACCAATAGTTTCATTTGAAATAACCGATAGGTTATCATTATCTAATTTAGCTGACTTCTTAGATTGATGACGTTGAAGTGGTTCAACTTTAGAGATTATCTTCTCTAAGTCAGTGACGCTGTTGAGATTATTGACATCATTGATATCATCTAATTGATGAAAATATGATTCTCTTTCATCTAGAGAGTAAACCGCGGTTCTAGATGTGTCTAGAGGTGTGCCCATTTACTTTAAGACCTCTCTAATAACAATGCCGCTTATACCAAGACTGCCAGACCTATTAAGAATACTTCGATTGTATTTTCTCGTGGACTAAATAAAATCTTTTTCATTGCCCGAATGAGTCAAAATTTTGACAATAAAAACGGCTCGCTCGCAGTTACTTCATAATAAGGCAGAATCCTCTGACGTCACACTCATCTACATCATCTCAAACGTATTTTGAACAATCATCTATATAATACCAGAACTCTATACAAAGTCTAAACACGGCAATTTGAAATCTCCATAACCATGATATCAGCAGCACCTAAAGCTTTCAATTTATCTAGAATATCACCCTTTGAAGCTCTTTCAATCATAGAGGAGACAGAAACCCAACCATCATCGTCAATTGGCGAAACAGTTGGTGCCCTTCTACCAGGAGTAACACCCAGCAAATCAGTCAAGCTTTCTCTTGGTGCATTATAAGTACATAAGACGAATTTTTGAGCGGCCAAGACACCTTCGATTCTATTTTTGATCTTTTCAACCAATTTTGGTTCTGATGATGGATGGTTCGACTGGATTAAATAGGCAGAAGTGGTCAAAACGGTATCAATATCGATCAAACCTGCTGCTCTCATAGTTTCACCACTTTCGACTAAATCAACAATAGCATCAGCAACGCCTAATGCACATGATGCTTCAACGGAACCGCCAACGTATTTGATTTTGGTTTTTAACTGTTCACCAGGTTTGACACCTTCTAATTTCTCAAAATATCTTCTTGTTAAAGTAGTGAATGAACTGACAACGTTCTTGCCAATTAATTCCTTTGGATCTTTAATTCCACCATTCTTTGGAACTTGAACTTGTAATTTACATTTACCAAATTTCAAATCCAATGCTAACTCAACATCGACTTCTGATTCTTGGACTTGATCAACACCAGTGATACCTAAATCACATCTACCTTCACCAACAAAAGTTGGAATATCAGCGGCTGGTAAGAAGATTAAAGCAATTGGCAAATTTGTAGAAAGTGCGATATCCAATCTATTAGAACGATGGAATTCAACATCTGAACCTTTCAATAATTGAATGGCTTTTTCATAAAGTCTGCCTTCTATTGTAATCGATTGTTAGTATTTCCATCTCTTATGTCTATGACCACATGCGCTGCATGATTCCAAAGCACACATACTCTTTGGGACGGCAAATAATAGTCTGTCAGTCAAGTGGTTCACTAAATCCATATCGTGTGTTCTTCAGTGTGTGGTATTCGACCGTGTTGAGTATTTCTGGGTCGATGTGGTAAATAGTTGAATTCGACAATGCGTCATTGACTCATCAGACTAAGATGGAAAAAATCGTCGGTTAAGTAATGGTCACGTGCTGATACCCTCGGAAGTGTATAAATCCCATCGGAACAACTTTGAAGCCAACATAGATCGGGATGTGATTTATGAACTACGCCTTCATCTTTCTCGATTTGCTTATATTAATAAATGATCTCTAATATTTAATGAAAACACTAACGTCGAATTGAAAAGGTAAGTAAAAGGAAATTAAACGAAGTTTAAATTTTCACCCAACGCATTGAAACACTGCACAGGTACTCTATAAAATCTTGATCAACAAATGAATAAAATACTATATGAATCTCAAATTCATGATCTATCATCTCCAACTTCTTCATCGCCATCATTGTCTTTCTTTGAATCACCATCCTCTACTCCTTTTTGTTCCTTTTTGGCTTGTTCTTTTCTCCAAAATTTCAACAATAAATCAGCATATCTTTGTAATTCCTCAATTTGAATCAATAATCTAAAATCAAGTAATAACAGAAATTGTAATTCCAAATGGTTTAGTTCATCTAACGGTAAGCCACCAACTTTAGCATATCTTGAATTTTTATAAAAAATATCACTAAAGAATTTAGAAGCAACTGTTATTCCTGAAATAATCAATCTATGAATATTATAACTATCCATAACAAATAATTGGTTCTCTAATTCTGAAGCATGGTGATGATTCGAATTATTATTATTTCCATCATTCTCACTATTATGAAATTGTTCTTCAACTTCACCGTCATTATGATTATTATTGTTGTTATTGCTAACAGTATCACTAACATTTGCTCTCTTGGCAATTCTATCAAAATAAACCAGTAATGTCAGAAAAACTTCATTTGTAACAGGACAATACTTCAAAATTCTACTCAAATATGCATGGATTGAAATAGCTGGAACATTTCTACCATGAAATGCTAAGACATTGGCAGTGAACTTATTTGAATCATGAAATTTGGACGCATTATGATAATGATGTGGATGTAATGTGTCATTAGCCTCTATTATCTTTTGTAATAGTGCACTCAACATCAATAAAAGATCATCAACTGGATGGTTAACTATATCTAAATGAGTGGATTCATCTGAAATCGGATCATTGGATATGGTTGGTTTAGGGTCGATTGGAGGTTCATTTGGTGTTTGGGAAGGTGTAAAAAGATCTGAATTTCCTGAAGGTTGTAAAGTTGGTGAATTCTTCTTTAGTGGCTTCTGGAAATCAACATATCGATTGGTATCTTGACCTCCTGAAAATTGAACAGGTTTTGCGGTTTCTTGTATTAGATTTGTTGTAGGTAACGAATTTCTATTAAATTGAGATGCAAATGATGAAAATGATGATGATGAAACAGCAGGCTGATTGTGGACGGATTGAGGATTTGGTTCATAATGATGCTGAAAATGGCTAGGGACTGAGTTTGTGGCTGATGAGTACGAGGATGCAACAACACTTGGGGTATTATGGTAAGGAGTATATGAGTTCACCATTTCAGATTGTTTGAAATGAGAGGATGTCGCTGGTGGTCGGATTGTGATACTAGAGGATCTGTGCGGTAAATCTGAATGTGAATATGAAAGACTTTGAGGTTGTTGTTGTTGTTGTTGCCATTGTTCACTCTCTTGAGACACTTTGATTGGAGGTAGTTGGTGAGTTGAGTTTGAAGAGGATGCAAGTTTGGAAGTCAGAAGTGAGGGTCTTGAACCAGTTGCAGTGAAACCACCTGTGTTTGGGGGATTAAAGCTTCCGGGATTATTGTTGCTGCTTTCTACAAAAGAATTTCTTTGAGAAGAACTAGGAGGATCAGCTCTTGGAGAGAATCTTGCATCTGGTGATTGTGATGTGAATGGGTTTCTCAAGTTGTTGAAGTTGTTTACAAAGTGGTGACTGTATGAATTATTCAGGATCTGAGAATGAGTGGAGGTGACAGATGAGGGATAAGGAATCTCCTGAGGCGAGTTCTTGAAGGAGTGCGCAGTCTGAAAGGACTCTGGAGCGAACTGGCTGTTGACGTTTGATGTGCTTGGATTGACTGGCTCACTTGCAGTACCTGACGGGTGCTGCTCGATGTCGTGGCCGGGAATGACTATGGGTTGGGACTGGGACGGGTCGTGGTCCATTGCGAGAAGCTGGTGTTCTGTCGAGAATGTTAGCCCCAGAAACAGGCGGTGGAACGGAAGGTATGTGGAATCTGGGAGTACTCACAGTGCAACTCGTTCTGATCTGCTCGAACGTGGCTTTGGTGGTGTTGCTGAGTTGTGTTGTGTTACAATAACAATAACAAATGCAAAACTGAAAACGTGATGCGTCTGCCGGGTGACCCCCGAGGTGGATAGAAGCTGAAATAATATGGCACGCTTAACTACGGACGAGCACTGTTTCAAGCACTAGAGGTCAAGCATGTCCACTGCCAGCAAGATTACCCTTGCCGTCACCACAGTAGTCTCGGCTGCAACCGTCGTGTGGGTGCACAGGGTCCAGGAAGAGGAACGTCAGGTGCGTACTACTCGAGTTTAACAGCCTTCCCGAGCTGGATACTAACCAGATCACAGGCTCTACACCAAGGCCCTATCAAAGACGCACAAAGAATGGAAGAGAAGGCCCTCAAAAAGAAGCTACTCGCCAACGAAATCGAGCACGAGCACCAGCAGGAGCTGCGGAGGCAGTACGAGGCCCTCCAGCCATTGTCCGGTGTCACTGTCACTGCTGATGAACAACCAAAGAAAGACTGATATCGCACTGTGAAAAATGCGAGTCACGTGCTTTCCCTTGTAAATAATCTACACTTACTGTCCCGAGTCAGACACACGTAGGTCAGATGCGCCCGAGTCAGCCGGCTATTCCGCGAAAACGGTAAGGATTGGGAAGAATTCGCTCCTCTTTTCCAGTAGGCGCGCTGTTCTAGAGAAACATACGCTTATGGAAGTCTCTCACTCCTGGAAATAATCCTTCTCCACCATGTCCTTTGTCCAGTCCTTCACCCGTGTTACCAAATCCCCAATTGCCAAATCCTTCGCCATGTCCGCCAGATCACTCGCTACCATTACGCCAGTGCGTATTCCTGCCCAACGATTGACTCATTGGGCCCACCTTCGCCCTATCTTGGTGACACAACCTTCCTGAGATCACCCGTACTAACTCAATTGCTACCAGGTCCACACTGAAAAAGCTCCTCCAGCTGCTGCTTCATACTCACAAGCCATCAAGGCCAACAACTTCATCTACGTCTCTGGTCAAGTCCCATTGAACGGTAAAGGTGAAAGAGTCGAAGGTACAATTGCTGACAGAGCTGAACAATGTATCCAAAACGTTAAAAACATCTTGGAAGCTGCTGGTTCAGGTTTGGACAGAACTGTTAAGAGTATGTACTTAGATCCATTGACATATCCAGGATAAGTTCTCAATTGACCTCAAACGATTGTGATTGTTGAGCTACTTTTGGTTGGACATATTTAGATGTCACCAAACTCCACAATTCACTTACTAACTCAACATCAGTCAATATCTTCTTAACCGATATGAATGACTTTGCGGAATTCAACAAAGTCTATGCCAAACATTTCCACACTCACAAACCGGCCAGATCTTGTGTTGCTGTTAAAGAATTGCCATTAGGTGTTGATGTATGTATTTTTCCCTCTAGCACTATAAGATCTGATCTTATTCCATCTATTCCATTACTAACGTTCACTAGGTTGAAATCGAAGCCGTTGCTCTTGAAAACTAAAGTAATATAGGTAGTGTCCTTTGATACTATCATCATGGTCCTTTAGTTGTTAGACAACTTCAAAATAAACGAATTGTTATACGATTAGATCCTGATAGTGTCAACTCTTTTTTTTTCTATCAAAATCCAATAATTGTAATTCCAGTAAACTCAAGGCCCAGTAATCTCTTAGAATTAGGAGACTATATGCGGTGTTGCTGTTATCAGATGTGCCAATCCTGTCAAATAAAATACTCCCATTTTTCAGGGTAGGAAACCCTTCCTCTTTATAAATGCTCACGTGATCATCCTTAGGGCAGGCACAGAGTTGATTTGTGCGATTCTTGGAAATCCCCCATACAAAATCTCAAAAAGTACCGAAACATCCAAACACCTCGGAGACTCAAACTGAAAAAATCGTCTAGTCTGGAAAAAAAAATACATGCGATAATGGTAACATACTACTGTCAATAAAGGATTAACTTTTAAGGACTATATTATTCAAAATGGCTCAAAGAGTTACTTACAGAAGAAGAAATCCATGTATGTTTGAATTACAGAATAGAGGAATCTAGGTTGGAATAACAAAGAAGGAAAATGTGTGTCTCTGTAAGAGTAAAATCCAATATAAACAAATATCAAAGAATTATTGAATCAAGAGTGAACAAATGAAATTATCATCAATATCAAGAAGATCATGAGGAAAGGAGGAAATCTACTGTCTTCAAGGAGGATCATGTCGTAATTCAGTGTCAAGAAATGGTCATTTATATTTCAAGTATTCATCAACAAGAGTTCACCAAACAGGGAATCCATAATCTTCAATATCATTATTGCAACTATTGCTTGCACCCAGAGTCATCAGATTATTACAGAATGATCAGAATACTAACGCAGTCATGCTGAATGACGTTCGATACTTCATAGGATAAAGTACCTATCACCCAAGAATCAATTCAAGTTTTCAAGCACACAAGCTATCAAGAAAAGTCCGAACGATAGAAAAGTCAACAATCACACTTCCTACTTTCTGCAGCTAACACACCATTTTTGCTTCAGCTGTATACCAGGATTTCTCAAATCAATCTAAATTAACTGTTTGTATACTAACACTTACTCCAGACAACACCAAATCCAACAAAATCAGAGTTGTGAAAACTCCAGGTGGTGTTTTACGTGCTCAACACGTCAAAAAAATTGGTACCAGACCAAAATGTGGTGACTGTGGTATTGCTTTACCAGGTATCTCCTCATTGAGACCAAGACAATACGCCAACGTTTCTAAAACTCACAAAACTGTCCAAAGAGCTTACGGTGGTTCAAGATGTGGTAACTGTGTCAAAGAAAGAGTTGTTAGAGCTTTCTTGATTGAAGAACAAAAAATTGTCAAAAGAGTTGTCAAAGAACAAGCTGAAAAAACCAAAAAAGCTGAAAAAAAAGCTTCCAAATCTAAGAAATAAACAACTAGTCTAATGTACGTGATTTGTTAGTTTTGAATAAATGTTTTACATAGGTTAATGGTGTGGAGAATCGTAGTGATAAGTTCTGTGAATACATACATACACATGAATTTCATACTGAACTGTGTGTCCCGTAACAAATCAATGTGCGTTACATAATCACGAAAATCGAGCTGTTTGAAACCTGAATCAACTTGTTTACAAAAGTGACAAACAATTGCCTAACCCCACTCTGAAGTGCTATTTGGAAGGATATTTCAGTACCCTTAATTCTGTGGAGAGATTTATACAGTTTACAGAGACCTATCCTTGTACACCACAAGTTTTTGATTACCTGATTGGACCCAATTTGAGAGTTTAGCGGCTGTACTGGTTGTTAGAGAACACATCATCCAAACACATCACACTGATTTGCACTCAGATCACAGGTTGAATTGGGGAAGTGAACTTTTTATTTTCACTGACTTGAATCAGACTCGGTGTTGATCTGATTACCATTGCTTTTTTGAAGTTATACCCCTGTCACCATTACATTCCAGCACATTGCCTCCATCAGCTGTTTATAGTTGATTTATCCTTGTTGTTCAAAGACTAAATGCCTTCTCTTTCAAACATAGGATCAATTACGAATCATCGGCAATCAAGCGTTTCCTCCTTTGACTTTGATGATTCTTTAGAGGCTGCATTAGAAGATATTGAGAATAGTGTTAATCCATTTATACCCGAAGACATAGCCAGCATAAGAAGAGATAACATCTCACTAAATACAGATCCAAACGGTATTCCAATGCAAACAATCGGAACCAATCCAAGTTCAAGAAAGGACTCATTTGATGATCTGTTCGGAAACGACAGAACTCCATTGATGACAGATGATAATGATGCACTCATTAACCGAAGAGCTTCACCATGGGACAAATTGAGTTCAATGTTCTATAAGACAAAACAAAATCTGAATGGTTCAAATGTTCAACTGACTGAGAAATATACGGAAAGATCCATCATTCCAAATTTACCAAATAGCAATTATCCATCGAATGCAATTTCAAATGCCAAATATAACCCATTTACATTCATTCCTTTAATTCTGTATGAACAATTCAAGTTCTTCTTTAACTTATACTTTTTACTAGTTGCATTATCTCAGGCTATTCCAGCTTTGAGAATTGGCTATTTATCATCATATATTGTTCCATTGGCATTTGTGTTGGTGGTGACAATGACTAAAGAAGCCATTGATGATATTCAAAGAAGAAGAAGAGATGCTGAAGCTAATAATGAACTGTATGAAGTCATCGGTAAGACTCAGTTAGTTGCGAGTAAGAACTTGCACGTTGGTGATTTGGTTAAATTACATAAAGATATTAGAATTCCAGCAGATATGATCTTATTACAATCAAGTGAAGCATCTGGTGAATCATTCATCAAGACTGATCAATTAGATGGTGAAACTGATTGGAAATTGAGAGTTGCATCAAATTTGACTCAGAATTTATCATTGGATGATTTGAATAATGTGAATATTGTTGCATCCGCTCCAAATAAAGCAATTCACTCGTTTCTGGGTAAATTAAACTATGATGGTCATGAAGTTGGTTTAACAATCGATCAAACCTTATGGGCAAATACGGTTTTAGCATCGGGTACAGCTATTGCATGTGTGATATATACTGGTATTGACACAAGACAAGCAATGAACACGACCAAATCAGGTGTCAAGACTGGTTTATTGGAATTGGAAATTAACAAACTTTCAAAAATTTTATGCGTTTGTGTGTTCTTGTTATCGTTTGGTCTGGTTGCTGTCAATGGCTTCAAATCCGATTGGTATGTTGACGTGATGAGATTCTTGATTTTGTTTTCAACAATTATCCCCGTCTCATTAAGAGTTAATTTAGATTTGGCTAAATCTGTCTATTCTTACCAAATTGAACATGATGATACCATCAAAGAAACTATTGTCAGAACCAGTACCATTCCTGAAGATTTAGGTAGAATTGAATACCTGTTATCTGATAAGACCGGTACTTTGACTCAAAATGATATGGAATTGAAGAAGTTGCATCTTGGTACTGTTTCGTATGCTGGTGATACGATGGATATTGTTGAAGAATATATCAGTAATAACGTGGTTTATGATTCATCCAAAAGAAAGACAACTCTAGTTAACAAGAGAGATATGGGTAATAGAATTGTTGATTTGGTTACTACATTAGCATTATGTCATAATGTTACTCCAACTCTAGAATACGGTTCAATCACATATCAAGCTGCTTCACCGGATGAAATTGCTATTGTCAAATTCACTGAACTAGTCGGTTTATCATTGTTTAAGAGAGATCGTCATAACATTACATTGATCCACAACTCTACTGGACAATACCTAAACTATGAAATCTTACAGGTTTTCCCATTCAACTCGGATACTAAAAGAATGGGTATTGTTATCAAGGACGTTCAGAAGGATGAATTATGGTTCTTAGAAAAAGGTGCTGATACCGTCATGAAATCAATTGTTCAAGCAAATGATTGGTTAGAAGAAGAAACTAATAATATGGCAAGAGAAGGTCTAAGAACATTAGTCATCGCAAGAAGGAGATTAACTGCTAAGTCATATGATTTATTCAAATCCAAGTATCAAGAAGCTTCATCTTCAATGATGAATAGAGATGTTGCTATGCAAACTGTTATTAAAACTCATTTAGAAACTGATTTAGAATTGTTAGGTTTAACTGGTGTTGAAGATAAATTACAGAACAATGTTAAATCCTCAATTGAACTGTTGAGAAATGCGGGTATTAAGATCTGGATGTTGACTGGTGATAAAGTCGAAACTGCAAGATGTGTTTCTGTAAGTGCAAGACTGATTTCAAGAGGTCAGTATGTTCATACCATCACAAAATTATCTAGAATAGAAAATGCATTGAACGCACTTGATTTTCTGAAGATCAACAAAAACTCATGCCTTTTAATTGATGGTGAATCATTAGCACTTTATTTGAAGCATTTCAGAAATGAGTTTTTTGATGTTGCCGTTGATTTACCTTGTGTCATTGCATGTCGTTGTACACCTCAACAAAAGGCAGATGTTGCACTACTGATCCGTGAAATCACAAACAAGAGAGTTTGTTGTATTGGTGATGGTGGTAATGATGTCAGTATGATCCAATGTGCAGATGTTGGTGTTGGTATTGTTGGTAAAGAAGGTAAACAAGCCTCATTGGCTGCTGATTTCTCAATCACACAATTTTGTCATTTGACTACATTATTATTATGGCATGGTAGAAATAGTTATAAAAGATCAGCCAAATTAGGGCAATTTGTTATCCATAGAGGTTTATTGATTTCTGTTGCACAAGCTATTTTCTCAATTACATCATCATATGAACCGATTGCATTGATTACTGGTTTCTTGATGGTTGGTTATGCTACCTGTTACACAATGATGCCTGTTTTTGCCTTAGTCTTTGATTATGATGTTGAAAGAGAGGTTTGTTTTGTCTTCCCTGAGTTGTACCATGAATTAACATCAGGTAAGTCATTGAGTTATGTAACATTCTTTGTTTGGTGTGCTGTCTCATTATATCAGGGTTCAGTTATTCAGTTGTTCTCACAAGTTTTCACCAGTATCAAGGCTGAGGATTTCACAAAGATGGTTGCCTTGTGTTTCACTGGTTTGATTCTTAATGAATTGACTATGGTTGGTATAGAAATTCATACCTGGAGTAAGAAGATGATATTTGCTGAGGTTTTTACATTATTGTTATATGTTGGCTCAGTTCCGCTCTTGTCTGAATACTTTGATTTACAGTTCATGACGTCGTTGGATTTCTATTGGCAATTAGTTGTCATTTTATCCACTTCAATCCTACCTATTTGGTTATCTAAAGTTATCTATAAGAGACTGTATCCACCGAATTATGCAAAGGTTCAAGGCTATTGATTAGTTTGGATGTTTCAGTCAGTTATATAGTACATGTCATATTGTTTTATGAACAATTCTCCTTTATTAATAATAATCCCATAAAAAGAATTGGTGGGTGACTCGTGTCTCTGTCTAATAAATATTTAATTGGAATAAAAATGTACCAATTTCTAAAAAGGATAGCTGGCATTCATCCAGCCATGTGTATGCTATGTATAAAACCTATCAATCACTTAGTTACCTCTAATGACACTCTCATCATCACTATTTTCATCATCAGAACTGTTGTTAGCCATATCTACTTCATCATCAACTTTACGACGTTGAAAATCTTTAGCATGAGCAGTAACAATAGCCTTACTAACATTTTGGAAAACAGTCGAGTTCAAAATGGTACCTTTTCTCTTCATACCAGATTGTTCTTGGTAACCAGTAGAAGCACCAGTTACTGCAGTTGAAACGTTTTCCATATCTGCGTTTGCTTCTAGGTCATTTGTTGGGTATCTTAATGAACTTATAGATGCTTGTCTTGACATAACTGAACTGCCATCACGAATTAACGTCTCATAAGGTAGTCTGACTTCTCTGGAGGCTCTATAGGAGTGAATGTTAGCAATATGTTCATTCTCCATTCTGATTAATAACCAAATGAATCTTCTAACGATTTCAGCAACACCAACGAAAAAACTAGTCAATGCAGACTGTTGGATTTGACGACTGAATAGAGCATAGAACACCCATTGGAATCTTAATAACAGGTTTGAAACCATCGCCGCATAGTAAGTCCAACGTGGGAATGTTAGACTACTTCTTAACAATGTCTGGTCTTGCATTAATGACCAATCCATGAACACATCCCATAAACCACTATAGATTGAGTTAATAGTTGCAATCAAGATAAAGATTCCTCTATTAGTTTCAGTTCTATCGATACGATAAACACTCAGCATAACGTAATAACCAATAGAGACACTATATTTGACCATGTTAGCTAAATGAGGGAACCAATCACCAGAATCTGAATAACGTCTTAAACACTGGAGAGTTCTCCAAATTGTAGGTAATGTTGCAAAGAACCCCATTAATCTTGATCTTGAAGAACCACACACTGGATCACCAATATCAGCATCTTTCCAATGGGTTGCATAGACACAAAAGAAGAATGAAATATTACCCATTGTGTAGGTTAAACTGCAAAAGATATCACCTAGGAAGAAATCTTTGAATTCAACAGGGTAGAAACCAGATAATACTAATCTCCATAGTGTAGAAGTTAACCATTTTCTTGATTCTATGAATAAGATATTAAATGGTAAGAAGATAACAATCAAAGCAAAACCAACGAAAAACCATGGCCAATCTCTGGATGGGATAGCGTTTGGCCAAAAATCATTAAAACTAAACCATCCAAATAATGATAATGCAAATAGGAAAAATGCAGGTAATAGATGCACTTGTTTTGAATTCAAACAAGTCCTTTGATTGAACTCAAAAATGAACTTATAGTTAACTTTGAACTTTGACCAAATGTAACAATCAATACCAAAGAAAATTGTAATTAAGACCATTAAGAAGAAACCAGCCCAGATTTGTAAAATGAATTTGACTTCTTGAGAGACTGAATCTTCAAGAGTCTTCGTGCCTAAATAGACAGCATATATGAACAAAGGAACGGATAAACCATAGAATAAACCAGAAAGGAATGTGGAAGTGTAAAAAACATCATCTTTCATATCTGAACGTAATTTTTCAACTGCAATCTTTCTATTACCATTTTCAAAATTAGCACTAAATAGATCTTCAACTTTAGGAATCAAATTATCTAAAACATCACTTGATGTGAAAGAACTGGAATTAACCTTCTCCATATATTTTTCGGACAATGAGGAATTAGTTTTCTTATCAAACTTCTTGACCAACTTTCTGAATGCAGTACGATTCAGCATTCTGTAACTTTTCAATAACTCTAAACCTCTGTAGAATTCCTGGACGGCAGCTTTCAATTGTCTTCGAGCAATGTAATAAGGAATGTCATGTTTATGATGTTCATAATCTCTCATGTGATCTTCGTCTAATGGTCTTGAACGACCAAACTTGAAATCAGGAAGTGATGGAAGTTCATATTTGTTGAACTTGTCTGTGGTTTTAGCAAGACTCTTCTTTATGAGCTCTTCTTTTTGTGTCTTAGCCTTGACTCTAGCTCTCTCAACTCTCAAATGGTACAGTTGATCCTGTAACAACAAAAACCTCTCAACAGCATGGTCCTCGTTCTCTTTGTAGAACCGTTCGATCTTGTCCAGTTCGAAGTCCAACCACTCGATGAACTCATCCATTCCAGTCTGAGGCGAGCTGTCCATAGGTATTTCTGGCGTCAGAGAGGTTGATCCTCCATTGTAGGCCTGTGGATGAACACTGGAGAGACTTTTGGAGGTGCTTCTTCTGGTGATTCCTGGCTGGAGCCTGTCATCGTGCCCGTTGGTGGCCACGGTGGAGATTCTGGCAGCCCGCTGTGCTGTCTTGAGCAAGGGGGTTCTGTCGTCGAACTTGCGCTGGTCCTTGTTTTGGCGGCTCACCTTGCCTGCGCCCTCGTGGACTTCGATGGCTGCTGGTGGCAGTGCGCTGAAGGACTCATCTGATTTGGCGGTGTGCTGGTGATGGTCATTGCCGCTGAAGGTGAAGTGGCTCTTGAAGTCCGGGGTGTTGCTGGTGAAGGTCTTCGCAAGGAAGTTGGGCGAACCGGTCACCTGTTTAATCTTCTTCTTACCCGCCTTGTAGTCGAGGTACCTGTCCTTCCATTCGGGAACCAGGTTTTCGTTAAGATACTCTGCGAACTTCATGCTGGTCCCTGCCTATAAATAAGATGAACTGCTCTGGAATGCGGTCTTGGTTGCTCCCACGAATAAAACTAGGCTGATCTGGCAGGAAACAAACAATGGCTAAGAAGTCCGCCAAACGTAGAAAGCCTGAAATCTGGTCTGTTTGAGAAAGTGTCAATGGATGAATCACCTGAGTTCCGGAATATGTCAAAAAACGCACTAGAAAATCTAAGACAAACACAAAACGTTTTCGCCAAAAAGTTGATGGAGTGCGCGTATCGGATTTTAATTTTTGACATTTTATTAGAATCATTGCACTACGAGGATACGTCTGAAAGGTACAGAATAATCAGGTGCGACCAGAATGGCATCAAGAGTCGTTGTCACGGGTATCGGCCTAGTGACGCCACTCGGTGTAGGCAAAAACCACGTCTGGAAACAACTTATTGCTGGAAAATCGGGAATTGTGTCAACTACTACACTTAATGATGATAGGTTCACAGATATCCCATCAAAGACAGTTGGTATTGTTCCAGTGGGTTCAATATCGGAAGGTAAATGGGACCCAGCTGAACATATGGAAACAATAGAAGCCAGAAGAATGGCCAAGTTTTCTCAATTCGCAATGACTGCTGCTAAAGAAGCCTTGAATGATGCTAATTGGTTTCCAAAGACTTTAGAAGATCAAATAGATACTGGTGTTTGTATTGGTTCAGGTATCGGTGGTATCGAAGACTCATTTGAAAACTCAGTTGCATTTGATAATGGTGGTTATAGAAAGATTCAACCTTTATTTGTGCCTAAATTGTTGCCGAATATGGCTGGTGGGTTAATCTCAATTAAATACGGCCTTAAGGGCCCAAACCATTCTGTTTCTACTGCATGTGCAACCGGTAATCATGCAATTGGTGATGCTTTCAGGTTCATCAAAGATGGGTATGCTAAAGTGATATTAGCCGGTGCTTCAGAAGCCCCTGTTCATCCACTGGCATTAGCTGGGTTCGCAAGGGCTAAATCGGTCGTTACTAAATTCAACTATGACCCAACTCAATCATCAAGACCATTTGATAAAGATAGATCTGGGTTTGTACTTGGTGAAGGTTCCGGTTTGGTTGTTCTTGAAGAGTTAGAACATGCTAGAGCAAGAGGTGCAGAAATATATGCGGAGATTGTCGGTTATGGTTTGTCTGGTGATGGATATCATATTACTGCTCCTTCTCCTGAAGGTACGGGTGCTTCAAGAGCAATGGAGCTTGCATTGAGAGGAATTGATAAATCAAAGGTGAACTACGTGAATGCTCATGCTACTTCTACTCCTATCGGTGATAGAGTGGAGAGTCTAGCAATCAAGAACACTTTCAAAGATTCATATAAGGATAGTTTGTTTGTTTCTTCAACTAAAGGTGCAACAGGTCATTTATTAGGTGCTGCTGGTTCAGTCGAGTCAATTTTCACAATCCTAGCAGTCAAAAATGATATAATACCGCCAACTTTGAACTTAAACTCACCAGGTGGTGCCCAAGGTGATAAACCTGAAGATTTTGATCTACAATATGTGACTATCAATGCTCTTGAGAAAAAAGTTAATTATGGTTTGTCTAATAGTTTCGGATTTGGCGGAACAAACGCCTCTTTGGTGTTTAAGAAATACGATGATTAAAACAAATCCTCATTAAACATTGTCATTATTTATTATCATTAAGTTTTGTATATATGATTCTAATGCCATTCTTTCTTTTCTTCATAGAATGAATGGAACTATGCTGTATTTTGGTATTTTACCATCTCCATTTTTCTTATAGTATGCCTTTGTCTCAATTGATGAAACTGATAGATTAACAAACACCCAGCTTAATGCTAAGAATGTCGTAAGATTTCTTAATAATGCTAAAATTGAAAGATACATCAAAAGTTCGTCAAAATAATGAGCGCAACAAACAAGTTTGAACAACCCAAATGATGGGATATTATACTTGACCAATTTTGATAAATGCAGATGATTCAAAAATTGTGCTGATGACGCCATAAAGAATAATAAAACTGGTAATATCAAAGAATAGTCTATGTCATTGATGGAGTAGTCTATTGATGAAACATTAAGGTCATTGAAATTGGTATTAACTAACAACTGCATACTGAAACTTGCATAGAAAAACAACCCGACCAAATAATGCGATATATTCATCTTTGATCTTGAGTTCTTGTAATTCATCATCATTAACGTCTCTGCTGTTCTTCTTAACGAATGCCCAACTATTAAAAACACGACTAATCTTGAGATCTCAATGGATATATGGCCATACGTACTCTCTTTCAAAAAATCTGTAACAAAGAACTGATAACCATGTATGGTCAACTGGATCAAAGTGAATACGATAGATGATAGCACCAATGATAACACATAGAAATGTGAAAACCAAACCTTGGGTATCTGTAAGCTTAACAACTTATCAATCATCCAAATTCCTGTAGATTTAAACTGCCTCAGTTGCTTAACATCTAAAGTCTTCCCGTATTTCAAAAAATCTTTCAACTTTGGATTGAACTTCGCAAGTAAGACACAAACGATCGCAAGTATGAGGCATGCCTGTATCAAATGATCCACCGTTCTGAATAATATCGTGCTATATATCATTCCTCGGGCTATACTATGGATCTAAAAATAAAAATGAAAATCAAGATATCTCATTGTTTTTACATTTCTTTAAATCCATCTGATTCATGAAAATTGTGAGAAAAAAAATTAAGTGTGCCATCGCCTGGAATCGAACCTGGGTTTCATCGGCCACAACGATGTGTACTAACCACTATACTACGATGGCTTAATTTGCCATTAAAAAGGTGCTGCACAAACTCGTTAATTTCGCGGGCCAAAAATTTTAAAAAATTCATTTCTGCGGTCAAAAAAGGTTTTAAATTCATTTCTGCGGTCAAAAAAGGTTTTAAACAAATCACACTACTGGAATGGTTTGTAGACAATATATAGGCCTTTAATAGTACTATTTTGACTTTAATCAGTTGATATTTGAATGTTTTATGAACAAAATTGATGTTTTGGGGATTCCCGAATTCCAGAAAATCAGGATTCAACGATAAATATCACATCTTATTCCGTTTAAACCGCAGTCAGAATAAAGAGTGTGTTTTGTACCAAGCATAAAACTATTGAGTTATAAAACTTTGTCATTGCTGGTTAGGTTGTGGTCCGAATGAAACATCAATCAAGAGCTATTGTGAAATGTAAAATGTGTATAATGTGTATAATGTATATAGTGCAAATAACAAACAACCTAGCAACCTCTTAAATAACAGAGGATTAACTGACGAAATTTATGATTAACCCACTTCACTAATTATTGATCAACCCTTTAAGTTTAATACCTAATCCAATAGCCTGGATGGTGTGGAACTTGCGACCATTATCTTTTGTTTCTTGTTCGGTTTCTTCTTGAAAGCAACAATCAGGAAACCCTTTCTTGTCTGGTTTTAATAATTGAAGATGATCTACAGCTGAAGATGAGATTAATCTCGATGGCACCCTTATTAATGGATTAATGGTATCTTCTGGTATTCTTGTTGGTGGTGAATCAGAGTATATCTTGAGAACATCGCTGAGTTTAGGGTCTTCTTGAATTGATCCTTCTGTTGATTGTTGATTGTTTATAAGCTTTTCTCTTTTTGGGCTGGTTGTACCCTTACTTGTTGACCTTTTGTAGAACTTCTTAGGTGAAGGGAGCTTCTTTGGTGGTGGTTGGACAGTGGATTGGTTATTGGATAACTTCCTTTCTGGAACAGACATCTTCGGTTCTCTGTGATTAAGTCCATGGTGCTTGCAACTGGGATTCATTTTAATAATTTCATTTCAAATCGCCACTTCTGACGTTTAATACCCATTTGTTATCATTTAGTCAGTGATGAAAAATAAGCAACACAACTCGTCAAATAATCAACACATAAACTTAATAGTGCCATCATATTTAGTTACCTTCCGCTCTCTTTGCCTCGCCGGTCTTAGCATTTCCAGTATCCCTGGCCTCCAGGACCCTATCAGCCAATCCCAAATCAACAGCTTCTTCAGCAGAAAGGAACCGATCTCTGTCCAACAACTCATGGATGCTCTCCAATGTGGTTCCCTCACGAATATGCTTCTGATAAATCCTATTCAATCTCTCTCTTGTTCTAATGATATGTCTTGCGTGGATCTCAATATCTGATGTCTGACCCTGGAATCCACCACTTGGTTGATGCACCATAATTGTGGTGTTTGGTAAAACGAATCTCTTTCCCTTACTCCCAGCAGCAAGCAAAAGTGACCCCATTGAGTAAGCATGTCCAATAGCAACTGTTGAGATCTCACATCTGATATACTGCATCGTGTCGTAGATGGCCAGGCCACTGGTGACGTTCCCTCCCGGAGAGTTGATGTAGATGTTGATGGGAGCACTGGACTGTGACTCCAGATAGAGCAGCTGGGCAGTGACATTGGTGGCAAGATGGTCTTCAATGGGGCCAGAGAGGTAGATGATACGTTCTGATAGCAGCTTGGAGAAGACGTCGGTGGTGGAGGCGATTCCTGGCATGAATGGGAGGCTTGCTATTCCTCGATGGGGGATGATGGGCAATAGACTGGCCCGCTTTGAAAAGGTATGGTGTGGAGATCTCTTGAGTATAGAGCTTCGCGATACAAACATTATGACAGACTCGAGACTGTTTGTGGTTGTGAACTGTTCAGATGTAGTAATGGAAAGGGTTGGGTACGGACTGAGAAGAAAATCCTCTGATGAAAAAATCTGGGGAAGTTCCTGACACAAAAATTTGCGATAACAAAACATTACAATTTCGTAAAAACTAGTTATTAAAATTCATAAATAAGATACGCAGATTTCATTATAAAAACTCAAAAGTGTAGTACAAACATTAACTAAATCATATTCTTGGTTTTATCAACAATAACTTCAAGTAACCCTTTTTCAGATTCTGGCTTAATATCAGTTTTAGTATCATGTTTCTCAGCTATTTCAAACAAACTGCCTGATCTTGGATAACTATCCTTACCATTGGTCAACTTGTCGCCAGAATGAGATGCGGACGCAGTAGTGTAATTATTTCCAAGGCTGAATGCTTCGTCTGGTGAACTTGATGCATTGAAGGAACCTGGGATATCGTCTTCATACTGACCAACTAATCTTGATGGTTTCGTGTGAGAACTTCCACCTTGTGTTCTTGTGTCTAAAACAATGTCACCTTTTTTACCAGTGATTGGATTTTTGTTCTTTAATAAATCAATGTTAACATCTTTGGTGCTTAGATTAGAGTCAGTACCTTCTGAAGCTGACGTTTTAGACTTCGATAGTGAGGAATTCTTAGTTGAAGGATACGTCTCTGATGATGATTTAGCTAAAGCAACTGGGTCTGAACTCTTCTTGGTGATGAATTGTCCTATGGTGTGGTCTGATGTGGCACCTGATGCACCTAAGCCAGCAGATTTGTCAACTCTTTCCAAGTTTCTTTCTTCAGATTTAGTGGAGCCTCCATTCATAGAAGCAGAGGTAACACCAGTAGAAGTACCATAAGATTGATTCCTTTCGGTAACATCAGAAGTAGCACCAGAAGCACCACGACCTGCAGATCTTGCAACATCATCCAAATCTTTGTCAGTACCTGAAGTATCAGTGGTCTTGAACTCATCCTTAGCAGTCTTAGAGTAATAAGCGGTTGGTACATATCCAGCAGTGTCTGTTAAATCATTGCTTTTCTTGGGGGAGGTGTTGATATTCTTATAAGTATCTTCGACTGAAGAAGCAGGACCTTGGGTGACATTTTGATTAAAACCACCTGAAGAATACTTCTTTTCGGCCGTATCAGCAGCAATCGCGGCAGAATTACCAGGGACGCCTGTCTTGTAACCAACAGTTTCATTGCCATATTCATCTCTATTAACATGTTTACCACCACCGACAGGTAAGACAGTACTCTTATTTTCATATTCGGTTTTTGGTTCCTTCAAAGTTTCAGAGTTTTCACCGGCATGAGTAGCACCTAAGCCAGTATCAGCACCATCTTTAGAGTACTCGGAACGAAGATCCTGCGCGGAATGACCAGTTGCTCCAACAGCAGCAAGGTTAGTTCTATCAAATTCATCATGAGTGAAGTCTTTGGTATCATTAGCATTACCTGAAGAACCAGCAACGGCTCCAGCAGCACCTCCAAAACCTAGACCTGCAACGGTAGCCCATAATCCCTTTGACTCCTCACCAGCAGCCTGATGATCTTCATCACCACGAGAGTAATCTTGATCAGTGTTCGCACCGAAACTATTATCAGTGTTACCATAATCAGAATCAGTAGAAGTTAAACCAGTAGCTTTAGTATTGTCATAAGGAGCAGTAGAATCAGTAGTTAAACCACGAGTACCTGAAGAACCAATATAACCAGAAGATTTTGAATCTTTAGTAACATTGGAAGTCGCACCAGATGCTCCAAATCCAGCAGCCTCGGCGACTTCATCTAAATCTCTACCCTTCCCTGGATTGTAAGTGGCATCATTACCACCAACATTACTTACATCACTAGTAGCACCATAATGTTTGTTAACCTCACCTAATTGAGTAACACCAATGGCAGCAGTACCAACACCTGCAGCAGTTGCTGCACCTATGGCAAGACCATTGTTGTTGGTATTAGCAGAACGGGATAATGTCGTATCACCACCTTGTCTGGTGTAGTCAGAGGTTGCGCCAGCAGCACCAACTCCGGCAGCATAAGCCACATCATTCAAGTTTTCTTTATCGGCAGGAACTTTCTTCTTTCTTGAGAAGAACCCACCTCTAGTTTTCTTCTGTTCTTTCTCATTAACATAGTTGTTACCATAAGTATCATGGGAGCTTGTATCATAGTGTTCAGAGTGCTTCTTTTTCCGGAAGCTACCCAGACATCCAACACCACTAAACAGGGAACTGAGCCCTAACAAAAACACAGAAGTCCAAACAAAAGCAATCATGGTGGTACCTAGTTTGGTGTGTTGACCATCATCACTGAAAGCATTTCTAGCAATGACATAACCAGCAGTTAACAAAGAAGCAGCTAAAGCAGTGAAGAACAATGCAACATTAGTGAAAACTGCAGTAAACACAGCCAACGAAGTGACATTAGGCAAAAAGAAGCTAACAGCAACTGGTACTAAAGCACATATCGTGAATAGCACAGCAATCAATAAGAAAGCCCAACCGGTTCTGGACAAGTAAAAGGTACGTCCATGTCTATTTTGTAACTCTGATGGAACACCTTGGGTAGTACCGAAATTTTGAGCTGGAGACATAGGATAAGCTGGGGCATTGGAGGTACAATCAGCATTCCTACCATTGTTAACACCACAATTGTTATAATTAGTCCATCTGGTGACTGCATGAGCACCTGGAATGTTCTCGGTACCAGCTTCCAACCAATACCATTTTCCCAGGACTGAACTCGTGGAAGCACCACAAAGGATGTTGAAGAATAGTAATAAACCTGCACCTAATAGTGCTATCAATGAAATAATATATGGCCAACGCATTCTTGAAGACTTCGTCAATTGATATATCCCGTTATTTATAAAATATATCAATAACAAGCAAAAGGAAAGATCAATGAGTATATATTTATATTTTGATAGTAGCAATAATTTGTTTTCATGAACTCTGAAAATTAGCGTTGCGAACATGGTGTGCAGTGAACAAATTGGGTTGCTCCTAACGGTGATTTTTCTCCAGTAGGAAAGGTCTCAGTTGTCTTTTTACAATTGCACAATTGCTAATTTCACATGCTTGTGGGTGGGGTGGGCTAACTTGAATAGAATGGTTTTTCGGATGAGACCAATTCGAGTGTGCATCAAATATGAGGTTCCTATTGACAATCCACCTTGAAACCAAGGAGCTTCCAGGCTGCATCAGATATATCTACCAGAGTTATCCACATGCAACTTTCTGGCGTCTGTGTTTGCTGTAATCGGTATTCTTTTCTTTTTCGATTAAAACTTTGTTGCTAACGCATTTGACATCATAATTCTTCGACCGGGGACACAAGAGCAACTGATCTGAGGAGGTCATCCTAATTTGAGGAACACTGATACATACTGAGATGTCTCACATATTGAACGAATCATCTCAGAGCAGAGGCAGCACGAAGTTATCATGGACATGTCGAAGTCATGATTTCAATGAGTGTAAGCATTATTTGTAGATACTTATGGGTATGGGATTTGAAAAAATGACTAATATATTATGTAATTTCAACGAGTAGAGAGTAGGGGAACACCGATCATGGCACAACTATTTTTTCACAGTTATGATTACCTAATCGAAAATCTAACCTTACATAATCAGTATCTAGGTTACTATAATGTATATAGTATGAATGTACACCTAAATATGTCTATTCAATCTTCTTCTTCACGATCATCATGTACTGCACCTAGTTTTGGACGCTTATTTGATGCAGCAATGTCAGTGACTCCTGAAGCTCTTTTTCCAGCGGCTTGATTAGAAGAGCTAGCGATTTTCTTCCTTTTGAACATCACTTCTTCCCGTTTTCTGATCTCTTTCACCCAAGTATGTGGATCTGGAAGTACCATCTTCTTTTCATCTCTGCAGAACTTTTCATATCTTGGGTCAATGCTAATAATGGGAAGAAGCAATCGTGGAATCTGCGTCACCACCATATTTCTTATGAAGTATGGACGTTTGCTCTGTTTCTGGTTTAAGCTATTGTGACGGAACAACATAACGTTCTGGATTTGATTTGAAACCGTACGGAACATGTCATTGAAACCCTTTTTCACTTCAGATTGTTCCCCTTCTTGTTCAATGAGTATCCTCTTGATTACAAAAATGTGAGGGCAGTCAAACCCTTGGTTTTCTGACTTGCATGTCTTACAATGGATTTCAATGGTTTCGAATAAAGCACCAACATTGTTAATCTTTAAGACTGACTGAGAAGACACATCAAATAGATCTTTAAACTTGGAAAAATCGTTAATTCTTATTTGGATGGAATGTTCTTTTCGTAGACAGCAATCTTCAACAAAGAACTCATATCTGTCTTGTAAAAACCCTTTTCTTTTCTTTAATTGACGGAGGAAGAATTTGTTGATATTATAGGCTGCCTTTTTTAGCTCTTTCTGACCCAGGTCAACTAATGGAACCAGCTTAATCTCCAAAGTACCTGATTCTTCTTTTACTTCACTCAATTTCTGAACAAAACTTCTAGCCAGCAGTTCTCCATTATTCTTACCATTAGATTCATCTTGGTTGGAAATATTGCTACTTTCTTCATTGTCAATTGAAACCAAAGATGAATGCTCAAGCTGGAAGAGGTTTGACAGGGTGTAAACTCTTGACACATGAATCTTTACCATATCAACATAATCATTTAAAACATCTTCACTGCACTCTTTTGATGCATTTTTTTTATTATTGTCTTGGGAATACAGTTTTTCTGCAACAGCCAACTTTTCTTCTTGAAACTTAAACATTGACAAAACTGCTGGGACAATAGAGTTGTCTCTGAGCGGGAGAATTTTGGAGTTTGTTTGCTCGACAAAATTGGATGAAAACATTTCAAAGGTTGTTGTTCTTCTAAAGGATCTGGTGCATTGGTGCAATAACAACTTTATTGTCAAGTAGGTCAAATTCTGGTTGTGTTGGTGCGTTTGTGGTATCAAGCTCAGAATGTTCTTTTGAGCTCTGAGAACTTTTTCTTGATCAATTGACTGAACCATCACTCTTACATTATCTCCAAGCAAGGAGAAATTTTGGGAACCCACTAGTTTGATTAGATTTTTCTGTAAATGGACTGAACAATTGATAAACTCAGTATTGTTTCCAAAAACGGTGAAGAGCGAACTCAGAAGACCCTTTTCCATATCAGAAATCATTGGAGGATAAGCATTTTTGGGAAAGACACCTTGAAAAACCAATAAATCTGTAAGCTTGTTTATTAGTGACCAACTAAATGTACTTTCAGTTTGGGACGAAAACATCATAGCAACCGGCACTGAGCAACCATTAGCAAGAGTAACCACCACCATATACAAAACTTTGAAAACAGTTTCATTCTTGGAATATTTGGTACTCAAAAATTTTGCATCAAAACCTATCATTGTTGTTTTCTGAAGGAGTTTTGGGTCAATATCGTGGTAAAAAAACAAATAAGGCACTGTTTCCCCTATGCTGTCTAAGGTATTAAGTTTTCTTCCGTTGTTGTTCTTCGTTTTGATAACTTTACCAACAAGACGGGACATCCTCTGTTTCAATTCCAATGTTTGTCCGATGAAATAAGACTCCATGTCAACTGATTTCGAAAATTTTTGGATATCTGATTTCTTTTGACCACACATTTTCTGAGCATACTCAAATGTGACTGGGTGTGAAAGTTCACTGAACAAACCTGAACTGGAAGATTCAATGCTAGTTACTTCAGCGCCAGAAGTTCTTTCAGTAGTTGCATCAGGATCCCCAGACGTTGTAAATTCATTGTCACTGTTGTCATCTTCAGCAATAATTGAAATAGCGGCACCTGTTTCCAAGATCTCTTGACTTGACATTTCTTCATAGTTCTTGGGTTTGAATTTTTTGATGAATTTTTGACGATCGTTCTTGTTCTGTACAATCTGCTTTCTCAATAGTCGAAGTTCCCTTTTTATTTCTGGCTTTTTGCCGTCTAGGATCTCTGAACATAACTCAAGCATCCCATTTCGATCTAACAGAACAAAACCAGTGTTGTCTAGTTCATTCAAGGATGTTAGCATAGAAATAACAGTTTCAATTTTGGTTGTACCAAAAATGTGACCAGAATTATCATGAATACTCTGCTGGATTGATTTTTCCACCTTTTCCACACATCTTCTTATCATATCTGTTGAACATACTTCAAGGTGTTCGTTGTAATAAGATTCAGCAGAATTCAATTCAGTCAAGTCATAAACAGCGCCAGTTCCAGTTTTAGGTGGCTTCCAGATCTTTAACAATGTATCTGTGGACTCTTGTAATATTGTTTCTAAAATCAATCTGTTGTTCGGATCTAAAAGCCCTCTAGGAGTAAGTATTAAATCCTTCATTCTATCAGTTTTAAACTTATTTCTGAAAGTGAGGTTGTCTTCTGTGTTGCTTTCTAGCCCTGTAAATCTAAATGTAACAAGTTCCATGTAAAGTCTTTCAGAAGTTTCAAGGTTGGTTTTCAAAAACTCAGTAGTTTGGTTGGTCATATAGAAAAACAGCTTAACAAACTTCATTGTTCTCTCTTCCAAGCCGTTTTGAACGTTCTTGTTACCATCATCAATTCTATCCGATTTTTCAATATAATTGCTAATGATTCTGTAAATAGTACTGTAGTAATACTCAAAAGCTGTTTTGAAATAGTTATTTCTGGCAGTAAGTTTGTCAGTACCCAGTTTATCCTTCACTGTTGAATTGGAAGTCAGAGACTTCCACATTTTCAAAAAAAGGTTGTTTTTGTAGTCTTTTGAATCACAAAAGTGATTTCTGTCTAACCTAACCAACTCTACAGCTTCTGGAATATTAGCAGACTCCAGCTGCGGCTTCTTCCACCTCAAAGCAGCAATTTTGATATTGCAATCAATACAACTTAAATGCTGGATGATCGTAGATTTTGATTCTGATGTTCTTTCTGTTTTCAGGCTTATTCCTTTTCCAATGTACATCAATAAAAACAGAAACATTCTGGCAGTTTCAAAACTTTCAAAATAAACACCAGCTTTAACTTGTTCTAGCTCATTTCGATACTCTCTTAAAATCTCTGTTATCAAAAAATTTGCCTCCTTGAATCTCAAGCGATCTCTTTGAGTTGTTGGATCACTGAATTGGACACAATCATCTTCAACGGAGGACTTTCTGAAAGTTATTATATGTTCTGGAGCGTAGCTATTGTTATCTTCATCATCTTCTTCTTCATCATCATCAAGCTCAGACTCATCTGATTGCGAATAGTCAGACATTTCATCGCCAACAGGTGTAGTAGAATTTCCAACATGTTTCGAATGTGTAAGTTGAGCTATTGTGGCCGTAGCAGCGGAAAGTTCAGCACTCAAATTTTTGGGATCCTTGGAATGAAGCAGTTGAGCTCGAAGTACTTTATTTTCCTCATCCTTTTCACGTATTGTGGCATTTTCAGCTTTCAAAACGGCATTCTCAGCTTTCAATTCCTCTAACTCCAAGGTCAGAGAATTCAGTTCATTCTTCGCAATGAAAGCAGCAGATATAGCTTTACCCTCTTCTGGAAATATATCCCTGATAAGCTCTGTTATTTAATGTTAGCTTGAAGTGCAAAACGAAGCTGAAAACATTAACATACTATAACGATCCAAAGAGCCTAACTGGTCAAAGATGGGGAATCGAAGTCGAATTAGGTCAAGAATGGACGTTGAAGTATCCCCCAGAGATGTACTGTCGCTTAAAGCTGAAGACTGTTAGCAAGAAATTAGAGAAACGAACCACATACACATACTGTGTTGGAGCAAAGCAGGTTCGATACAAGAAGCTGTTTCAGGAAGACTCTCTGCTGCCTCCATCATGGGTAGGTCTCAGACGCTGCGGTTGACCAAATAAGCCAAGCAGATGACAAGCTTGAAGACGTTTGAGGTACGTTTACACGTTGGATAGTTCATTATTGTTTTGATTGTTACTTGAGATAACTATTTTCAGGTGAATTGGGAGTGTGGCCCTACAATATTTCCATTTTGGTCAATACATAGGCAGCTTATAATGGCCATAAAACACTCTAAATTGAAGGAATTCATAGCTTTTGAATGGCTAATATGTGAAAGTGAATGATCAATCACGCACTTTTGTCTCAGACATGCTGATAATATGAAAGATATTAATAGGATCATATGTCCATAGTGGTCAGATAATCCATAGTGGTCAGATGTTTTGAACAAGAAAAGAAATAAGATCATTCGATCTTATTAGTGGTTCGATTAACGTTGATCTTCCAAATACATTCTATGATGTTTTACTATAAATATCATTAGATTCTCCAAATTATATCCAAATATGTTAACTTATATAGTATCGAAATTACAATCCAAATATTATCCAAATATTATCCAAATACAATCGTACATATCCTTTCGGTCGATAGTTCGATTTCACATATTAGTATATGATGTACAAGCTGCTGAATTATATATAACATCTTTCTAATGTGTTCTTTTTTGCTATTTGTCCACTAATTGTGTAGGACTCGTTTTTTAAACTGACCTGCGATCGATCAACTGTGATAAACATTTTTCCAGATTCTGTCATTTAACCGACAAAAGTGGCCACAATCGTATGCATAATCAAATCCAAATATTTGAAAAATCATGCCATCTCTTCACACCCGAAGGGCTATATAACAACAATGCCTGTCAAGTAGTTGATATTCCATCACCCTTATTTCAAAGTACAAAAATGGCTCAACCACCACAAAAGAAGCTCAGAAAAACAAAGAGAGTAGAACCTTTCATTTTGAATTTCTTCGAAGCTCTGACACCAGTGTTACACGCTCCAGGACAATGGAGAAATCCTCGTGATCAATCAAGAGACTACTACAAACCAGAGTACTGGGTCAAGCTTGCTCAATTGGCAGAACGTGGTAAATTGCATGGTATCTTCTTTGGTGATTCATTAGGTATCTATGGTGGCTATAAATCACAAGGCTTAGGTGGTCCTTATAACTTTGAGGAGGCTGCTAAATCAGGTAATAACTTTCCTAAGAATGATCCAACTGCTTATGTTGCAGCAATGGCTATTTCTACCAAGAATGTCTCGTTTGGTATCACTTGCTCTACCTTAAGTGAACATCCTTATCATTTTGCAAGACGAATGGCCACGTTGGATCATATCTCTGGCGGTAGAGTTGGCTGGAACGTCGTTACCACTGCCGTTTCTTCAGCTGGTAGACAATTGAGCAAGGATAATGTCATGCCTGATAAGAACCTAAGATATGAGAAGGCCGATGAATATCTACAAGTGTTTTACGAACTGCTCTTGAGTTCTTGGAGAGATGATGGTGTCGTATTTGATAAAGAGAACGGTATCTTTTCCAATCCTGATGCCATTAGAGAAATCAATCATGAAGGTAGACATTTCAAAGTCCCAGGTCCTCAAATTACTGAACCATCCACACAAAGGATTCCATTGATTATTCAAGCTGGTACTTCATTGAAAGGTGAGAATCTTGGTGCTAAGCATGCGGAGCTGATTTTCAATGTTGGCTCTACTCCTGAACAATTGAAAGAAAAGATCGCGTTCACCAGAAATCTAGCTAAGGAAACCTATGGTAGAGATCCAAATCATATTAAATTCGTCACACAAGTTGCTGTTATTTTAGGTAAAACTCATGAAAAAGCTCTCGCCAAATACGAAGAATTGAAGAAGTACACTGACTTTGAGGGCATATTTACGCAAATCGGTGGCAGAGGTTTTGATTTTTCTACTGTTGGTTGGGATGATGATTTGAGTAAAGCAGAGGATCCTTTACTTCAAGGCTTCGCTGCTGCTTTCAAAGATAATTTCCCACATGATGAGATTGTTGTCACCAAGAAATTCTTTGCTGAAAACTACCATAACACAAATACCCATTTTGTTGGTACTGCTGAAGAAGTTGCTGACCGGTTGGAGGATTATGCTGAAAGATCTAATGTTGATGGATTTAGTTTCACGAATATTGTCTTCCCAGAGAACTTTGAGAACATAGTCGACTTATTGATTCCAGAATTGCAAAGAAGAGGCTTAGCTCAAAAAGAATATGCAGTTGAAGGTGGTACTTACAGAGAACAAGTGTATAGAACTAAAGGTCAGAAATATGTCCCTGAAGATCATTATGCCTACCCACTACAATGGAGAGCCGGTGTTTCCAAAGAAGATTTCGAAAAATCTTTAGAAAAAGTCCAGGCAAGACAAAAGAAATTGGTTATTTATGCCAATGATGAGTAAATAGAGTTCATTGTTTTATAAAGATTCAACCTATAATGTAACAATCGATCATGTAGGTTTCGCAGTGACACATAGAAAATTTTAAAAATTTAAAAATTTAGAAACACTAAATAAGTACATCATAGGCACAACGAAAAACAGCAATGTCCCTTGTCCAATACGACTCATCCTCTGACTCATCAGATGATGAATCACCTCAAATACAGCCCACTGTGAATAAGCCGGTTGAAAAGCCACCACAGTCTTCATCCTTCTTCTCAATTTCGAGTTTCCTACCACCGCCAAAAAACCCAGATGCCATCATTCAATCAAAATCACAAATCTTGGGTAAAGCCATAAGGAACACAGTAAATGCGAAGATCGCTTATAACCCAGATGGGATCGTTCTTCCTAAGAGCGACAGAAAGATTACTTCTTTTGTGCCCTCCTCTGTAAGGAATAAAACCAAATCAACGCCATCACTTTCTCCACAAGTTCAGACACCACCGCAACCTCAGCAACTGGAAAATAGACAAGATAGAATGATGCCTATGAAACTATTTGGAGAAGTCAAGTCGAAGAGCAGACCTCTTATTGAGGACAGAGAAAGTGTTAGTATAAGGACAATGGATATTGATGATGACGGACCAACCCAAGAGCCAGAATCCATAAAAGAGCATCAGACACAAAATGTTGATAGCATCAAGGAATTTGATGTGAGTAGTTTCTACACTGAGAACATTGAATTGAAGGCAAGAGGTGAGTTGAGAGAGAACAAGAGACTATATTCAGTCTCTAATAGCAAGAATCAATTGTCCTCATTGGTGAAGAATGCTCAACAGAACCAGGAGATTTTGAAAGAAAAGTTCGAGAGAAATAAGAGAGCACGTAAAGAGCGTGAGAGTCGTTATGGATTCTAACCAGACCCACTGGGTGCTGTCAATGGGTATTACTATGTATATGTCTTTAAGATTCACAGTTCCGGTCATTATTTTCACGTGCCATCACATGCTTCTATCTTTGTAAACTTTTTGTTGTCCTCGGAATTTAGAGACTCAAAATGATAGAAAAATTTTCGAATTTTTCAGATCGAAATTCGCTGGATTGTAAAGGTTGAATACTTGAAAAGTGCTGATTCTGCTCTTATTTTCTAGGGGGTTCACTTGTTTTATATCGACGTTCCTTTGACTCATTCTGAATTTCTGCGCGTGCTTTAAAAAGTAATTCTTCGAGTGACTCTTTTATTGTGGGAATTTTAGAAAAAAAGTGATCATTTGAAAAAGAAGAATCCAAAGGCAAAAAGACAGATCAATAGTATCAAAAACCAGTCGTTACATCAGAGAGTCGAACGCAGTCCACAAACAGACATATGGAAGAACAGATCAAGCAGGCCGTTGAGATCGCAATTGGTGGTACTGCCGATTATGCTCTGAAGCAACAGGCCATTCAGTTTTTGAACGATTTGAAGGCATCGAGTGATGGATGGCAAGCGTTTGCTCTGCTGTTATCCAATGTTAAGAATCCTGAACAGATCAGATTCGTTGCGTTACAAGCAATCACTGATTCCATCCCTGCATTATCTACAGAACAGAATGATATGATAAGGAATACACTATTCGAATACTTGACAAAGATTATCAGTTCCAATCAACCAGATCAAAGCTTCTTGAAGAATAAACTGGCTGAGGCATTTGCTGCTTTGTTCTGCGTCACTTATCTAACATCATGGAGTTCATTTTTCAAAGACTTTGAGAAGTTAATCCAAGACCAGAACGAGATCGCTGTGGATTATTACCTCAGAATCTTAGTCAACATCCATTCTGAAATTGGTGACCAGTTGATTATCAGAGAGAGACCACTAGTTGAAAGAAATAACACTTTGAAAGATGCCATAAGAACCAACGACATGAATGAATTAACTGTTGTTTGGAAAGGCATTCTTACAAACTTCAAAGACAAGAGCACTGCATTATCACAAGAAATATTGAGATATACGTTGACAATCATTGGTGGTTGGGTTTCATGGATTGAAATCACCTTGATTGTTGTTCCGGATTATATCAACTTGATCCTGCAGTTCTTATCAAGACAAGGGACTAAAATTATTTGTTGTGGAACCTTGATTGAAATCGTCAGCAAGAAGATGAAACCAGAAAATAAGCTAGAGTTATTATCACTATTGAACTTAACAAGCACCGTTAGCTCCAACGTCACGCTTGATGATGATGATTTACAATTTGTAGAAGAGATTGCTAAACTATACAATGCTATTGGTTTAGAGTTAAGTTACATCTTGGATTCATCAGAATCATCAAACGATGCTAAGATAACAGCAGATCAACAAATCATTGTATTATTTCCATTTATTTTGAACTTCTTGGTTCACACATATGATGACGTTTCAGTTAACGTCTTTGGATTTTTATCCTCCTATTTATCAGCATTGAAAAAGTTACAAAAACAAAACCCAAACTCTATCACCTCAACCCATTTGGAGCTATTGAACACATTATTACAAAAAATCATTATCAAAATGAAGTATGACGAAGAAGAAGACGGAGAAGATGAAGATGCCATTTCAGAATTCGGTGAATTTAGAGCAAGATTGAAGGTGTTCCAAGATACCATTGGTGCCATTAATATCGATATTTACCTAGAGCATGTTGTCAATGTCATTTCTCAATCTGTTTTTGAAGGCACTGGTTCTAAAGGTTGGAGACAAATTGAATTGGGACTCTTTGAATTGACTAACCTTTCAGACAGTTTGAGAATCAACTCATTCAACTTACCAAAAAATGCTATTGTTGGTTCAAAACCGTATGTGATTTTCCAAGAACTACTAGCCAAAACTATAAACTCTAATGTTGTCGAGATCTATCATCCATTGATTCAGTTGTCATTCTTTGAGTTGATTGTTCGTCACTATTCATTCTTGAACAGTTCAGATAACAAGAGTGATTTAATTAACCATGTTTTGAACGCATTCACAACATTGGGTATCTACAGTCCAAACGAGAAAGTCAAATTGAGAAGTTGGTACTTGTTCTTCAGATTCATCAAGCTAACTAAGCCAATCTTGGGTGATCAGTTGATTCAGACTTTGATTTCTCAAATGTCATCTGATATTTTGGTCGTGAAAGCAGAATTACCTAAGAAGGACGAGGATTCTGAAATTGTTGAAAGTTCGTCAACTTTTGATAGTCAGCTATACTTATTTGAAACTGCGGGTTTGTTGATCTCATTAGTCGATAACTCCAAAGTTCCATTGAAATTGAAATTATTAGATCTGTTATTGAATCCAATCTATGCCAATCTACAAGATATCATTTCCAACTCAAATAGAGATCCACAAAACATCTTACAAGCACATCATCTATTAATGGCCATTGGTACTATTGCAAGAGGTTTCGAGTATGATTCCTCACCAAACAAGAAATATTCAACTGCAATCATCGAAAGATTCAATAATACTGCTGAAGTTGTGCTAGTCACTTTAGAAAACCTAAGTAGTTTCGAAATCATCAGAGATTCATCCAGATTTTCATTTGCCAGATTCATCCCAATTTTGAAAAATAGCATCAATAACCACTTATCTAGATTGATATCCATTCTATTAGCATCAAATAATTTGAAGGTAAGTGAATTGACAGACTTTTTAAGTTTTATCGGTCAAATTGTTCACAATTTCAACAAAGACGATTTGATTTACCAACTATTAAATGACTTATTCACTCCATTATTCAACAAGATTTTTGCAATGTTAAATGACAAAGGTGAAAATGAAGTTTATGAATTAATGCCAGATGTTCAAAGAGAAAAGGCTTCATTGAAGAAAGCTTTCATAACGCTATTGATTTCCCTAAACACAAACCATGTTTCTTCATTATTGGTAACACAAACTAATAAGAGCACTTTACCAGTGATCCTAAACACATTATTGGAAGATGCTAATAACTTGATTGATTTGTCAGTTACCAAATTAGCATTAGGAGAGTTAGTTATCTTAGCTAGAGTGTTTGGTAATGATAATGTCAATGATCCAGAAGACAGATATGGACAGGGTTTAACCATCGAAGGTATTTCCAGTTTCTTTTTATCCAATTTAGTCAAACTAGCATTTCAAATTCCATTCCAAAATGAGAAATTTGATATCAAAGATGCACAATTCAGATTTGTTGCCGATGAACTAGCCAATATTTTGAAAACATTATACACTGTTAAGGGTCAAGAGTTGATTTCATATCTAAGAGACGTTTATTTCCCAGACATTCAACTTCCAGCTAATGTCGGTGATGATTTGTGTTCTAACTTGGTCAACTTGGACATTAAAGAATTCAGAAAATACTTCGTTAAGTTTGTGCTACAGTTCAAATGAGCATCTCAATAGTAAATAGTCACCCAAAATATAAAGAATTAATGCAATAATGTGAAATCTGGCGTAGCTTTAGTATGTGACTATGACTTCCGGACCAGAAAACCTCGGAAATTGAGCCCGCCTTTTTTCGACGAAGAAAATTTTAAAGGAGCAATTGCAGAATAGCGGAGAGTCTTGACAAAACAGACCAGATATCAGCAATTGAACATTTTTTCACAGTTATTTCTCCAATTTATTCAATTAATAGAATTTGAGTTTGATAGTTCTGCTTTTTTTAATTTCAGAAACGGACCAATATCAGCCAAATCAAGTCATTTTAGAGAATACGTCAAACAGAAAGAATCAGCGATTGGGATCGAAACACACACATTTCACACAATCATGGATCAGCTACAGGATCCATCGATCATAAAGATCGCATCTACAGAGGAAGTTGAGCCTCATTTGCAGGCCCAGGACTTCATCAACAGGGCGATGGAAGAGGAAATGAGAGGCAAGCAAGACAATGCCATCACCAAGTTTTTAAGAGAAGCTGAAAGTAAGAGAGAGAAGGAAGAGACTGAGAAAGATGCAAAGAATCCAGATCAATCTGCCAATTCTACTAATCAGAAGAAGAAGGATCCATTGAATGATATGAAGAATAGAGAGTTTGTTATCGAGGACTGGGAGTTCGAATACACTAATAACACCCTGCTCAGATTCAATCCTAGTCAATTACTAGAGATCAGAAAAACATCCACGTCGATTGTGACACCAGAGGGTCTTCCACCAAAGAGTTTCTACAGATTACGCAGCAATCAGAACAATAATAGCAATAATGGTAGATCAAGAGGTAACAACTATAATTCCAGAAACTTTAATGATGGAACTGGCGTCATGGGCAACTTCAACCTAGGTAAGAGAAACAATGAAAGAGGTCACAATAATAATAGAAGAGGCAGAGGTGGTCGTTATAATAAGAAACAAGAAGAAGATACATGGCTTGAACAGTTTGAAGGTGATGGTCCTGCGGGCAATGCGGATGATTTTGAGAAGTGGAAAGCTAAAATCAATAGCGAAGAACGTAAGAAGAGAGGTGAATTTGTTCCTGATCAGTTAGAACCAAGTGAAGACTCAGAAGGCAGTGCTAAGAACACAATCGACAGTTTTTTTAGCTCAACTGGTGGTTTAAGTTCACTCAAACCAAACCAAACATCAGCCACTCAAACTAAGAACTCCAAGTTCTTCTCATTCTTCAAACCAGAGGAACAACAATCTCATCAAGATTCTTCAAGTGGTGATAATAAAGATGGTGTCTCTAAAATCTTGTCATTCTTGGATAAAGGTGAGAAATCAGCTGAAAATGAATATTCTGTTCAGAAACTACAATCCCAACAATCTTCATTACACTCATCCCCACAACAGTCAAGTCAACCACCATCCTCAAGGTCTCAGTTCAACTTCAACAATATTGCTAACCCATCAAACCCTGGTACTCCACAGTTCCCACCAGGTTTAGGCACCCAAGCAGATGGACAGACTGCTCCATCATCAGCCTCAATTCCATCCCAAGCTCAAGAGGCCAAGCCTCAAGGTGCTAAGGATTCTTTCTTCATGTCCTTATTGGAGAAAAAGGAAACCAAACCAGTTGAGACTCAATCAACAGGTAACTCACGCCAAGAATCTCAGAAAGAAACTGAGTCGAAAGTGTCACCGAACGAACAACAAGGACAAAAGCCAAACTTACCTAAACAACAATCTTTCCCACCCCCACATCAACAACCCCATCCTCAAGACCAACGCCAATTACACGGATTTCCACCAGGATTCCAAGTCCCACCAGGATTCCCTCCACCACCAGCCTTCCAAAACCAACCAGGTGTTCCAAGAGGTCAACTACCACCGGGGTTCGAGAACAACAATAACAATGCAGGTAAAGTCCAACAAAACGGTCCACCACCAGGCTACCCAAATCAAGGTGGTTTACCTCCTTGGTTAACTGGCCAAATGCCAATCCCACCACCACACCTCCAACAACAATTCCAATTACCTAACGGGCAATTCCTCCCACCACCAAATGGAAGCCTTCCACCAGGCTTAGTCCCACCACCGCACCTAAGACAAGGACAACTTGGCCAACAACAAAAGGGCCAAGCAGGCCAACAGCAAGGTCCTCCACCTGCTGGAAACTTCCCACCTCATTTAATGTATGGAATACCACCACCAAATGGACAAGTTCCACCGCCACATATGTTTTTCCCAGGTGGTAAAGAAGGTGAACAGCAGGGACAAGGACAAGGGAGATTCCCGCCTGGGTTCTTCAATGGACCACCTGGTTTGATTCCTCCACAGGGACAACAACAACACCAGGGTTCTCCTCAGATCAATAACAACAAATGAAGATCGAGTTAGGTTATGTGTTTATAGGGAGTATCGGTTTTTTGGAGATTTTTTGGTATTAGCTTGAAAGTTTTAGTGAGATATGTATGTGAACTTGAGTGTTATGAGAGAAAGCTTGCTCGTTTTATTTTTTTGAATAGCTAATAAACTGAAGTACATCTTTTCTCATCGAATGTAGATTGTTTTCATTAAGTACAATAATTCTTTTTATGCATTAACAAATTATTTATAAGACCTGAGAAATTTTGATGAAAGTGTTCAATAGCTGGATATGCTCATCAGTACCACTAGTCAATCTTTTATCTGTTTCGAACAAGATGTTGGAAATTTCATTCTTTTGAGAATTGGAATAGAAATCACTCAATATTAATTCATCATGAATTTGATTAATGACCTCAACGGCACTCCAACCCTGAAGAATCAAATCATCAATGTATTTGATAATCTTCTTAAGATCTTTCGTAGAGGCGACCTGGATCAGCTCTTGCAAGATCTCATTTGGAACAGAACCTGCGATTTCTCTAATCGTAGTGATTGTGATTTCAGTATCCGAATCAGGGCTATCAACTGCCAAAGCAGGTTGTAATTTGGATGCAGATTGCAGAAAAGTAATAGCCTTTCTTAAATCACCATTGGAAATCTTCAACACCTCCCTCAATGAATCTTCACCAATCTTCAAACCTTCTTCCGTGGAAATGAACTGTAATCTCTCCAATGCATTTGAATCATCTAATGGTTTGAATCTAAACTTGGAACATCTAGAAGCTAAAGGGTCAATGATTCTAGTAATATAGTTACAGACTAGACAGAATCTTGTAACACTAGAAAAAGTCTCCATCGTTCTTCTCAACGCAGCCTGTGCATCCGAAGTCATTGAATCTGCTTCATCAAGAATAATGATCTTATATGGAGGACATGGATATTTCTCCAAATCATCAGCTGTGGCATTAGACACTGACAATCTTGCAAAGTTTTTGATCTTTTCACGAACGATGGAGATACCTCTTTCATCGGACGCATTTAATTCCAAGACTCTTGATTTACTTAATGTTGGACCGTATAGTTCTTTGGTTAATGCTAATATTGTGGATGTTTTCCCCGTACCTGGAGGACCGTAGAATAACATGTGCGGGAGATTGGCAGACTCAAGCGTCTTGGTAAGTACCGTGACGGCATGGTCCTGTGCAGAAACTTCTTTTAAGTTCTTTGGACGACTATTGTTCGGTTGTTAGTAGACTTGGGTCATTCATGTACGTGAATGGACATTAATACTGACTATTTTTCGACCCATGGAAGCATATTTTCACGTATTTCATCGGATGTGTTCTTTTTCTTGCCTAATATTTCACTGGCCATTGTGATTTGCTGATTCTGATATGATTTGGTGTCAATCGAAGCAGATCAGGAAGTTATTTCAAGTCTTTAATGCGACACGAAAATTTCAAACCAACGCGAAAATACAAAATCGTATATACAAAAAAAAAATCGAAAAATATCCAGAAACGGAATATCAACGAATACGGACGATCCATTATTAGATGAAATGTTTCTATTCCTTCAATACACACATTAAAGCTCTCTTCATTCAATGCACCCCGATCACAGACAACTCCAATGTCCAAACACGTCGTATGTGAACACGCACCTTAAGTTCTTCTTGACCAGCAACAACATTAGGGAGAGTCAATTCAACAATATCATCGGACCACCAACACTTTCTGGCTGGTTTTCTCCAGAACAATAACAACTTAGATGGAGTGCCTGCACTTTGAGTTGTTTTAGTTTTTCTGGAACTTGAACTGTTTCTTGAGACCGACTTAGCTGCATTTGTAGCTAATTCTGCGATTCTTGATCTTCTAGATTGTTTTTGATTTGAGGAAGCATTCGATTGAACTGGGTTTAATGCTGGAGATGGAGGAGCATCTGACATTTCCTCGTCTGTTGGCTGTTCTGGCTCTGGGCCCTTCAAATTGACTAATGCTAATGATGTTAGGACGGTTTTACCAGGTTCATTTGATCGATGACCCCATTCACTATCAACGGTGAAACCAGATGAGCATAACATCCCTAGCAAGTGCTCTTCAGCAGCACCTAATTGTTTGCCTGGGGCATAACCTAGACCTTCAAAGACAGCACCACGACCCACTAGGTATTTACCAGCAGCTATTTTGATATCCCTGATTCCATCTGGGCTTATTCCCTTGGTTGGAGGTATAACGTAATAATCCAAGTCTTCTCTCAAAACAATGATAGCAGGTTTCTCATTCAACACATCGGCATCTGGCATCTGGTACGCACCATAGACTTCGTGCTGCACATTGGAAGGAAGTCTGCTGGATGCATCAGCAAATGTATTGACAATGTATTCAAAACAAGAGGGATCAAAGTTGACGTAGACAATGTCGTCCTCGGTCAGGTTGGTGATGGCGTCACCCTGCGAGTCCAGGAAGACCCCGTTAGGAAACAGACAGAGCAAAATGGACTCCGGAAGGTTCATGAGGTTGTCTCTCGTTATCTGGAAAGACTTACCACGGATGTGCAGTCTGATGAGCGAGCCCATGTCTATGTCTGCCTGGGCCGCAGCAGCAGCGTAGCTCGTTGGCTCGCTGTCCGGCGTAACCTGCGTGATGATGTTGGCATGCGACATTGGCTGGGGGGTTTGGGTGGATGGATATTGTGAACCTAGCTATTCATGACTAAAGCTTTTTTTGTGTGTGGATTTTTCTTGGGTCGAGTTCCGAGGTCACCCTGTTTGAATATTACATAAGCGATACCAATTCCGGTGCACCTCATCGCTTATAAACTATTGATAGTATTCACTGACCTTCCAATAACACACTTTTCAGTCAGTACTAGACTATTACGCATAATGATAATCCAACCACCAGAACAAGCGTCATATGAAGAACTGAAGGACAGTGACATTTGGGCTGACAGTGACGAAGAAACTTCACAGAGAGCACATAATGAAGGTATTGAACACGAAGTTGATGATGAGGATTTCTATGGTGTGAGGCCTGAAGTGACAGAGACTTCAGAAATTGCTGCATTGAGAAGAGTGCATGCCAAACAAGGATATCTAGCAGGTATCAGTTATCAGAAAGAAGATAGTTTACAGAAGGGATTCGATGATGGGTACCCGATCGGTGCTGCTATAGGTATTGAGGTCGGGATGATCCTAGGTCAGTTGCAGATACTGTGCACACATTCACAGCCAACAATAAGTGAACAGGCAAAAGAACTTCTGGAACAAGCAGAGGATGAACTGCATATACGAAAAGTGCTAAATAAGAGGTACTTCCAGGCAGAGGACCTAACGATAGAATCACACCCATTAATAGCACACTGGAACGAACAAGCGGAATCGTTACTACGTCAAGCAGCAAGCTTCATCAATAATTAATCCTTTAATAAAATAATGTACATAATAATATAACAAATCACCAGAATGAACACCAACCAATGTAATGCTGACACAAATTCTCCACTGACGTGGCTTGTTGAATCAATTTATCAACTTGATTAGGAACATTCAATTCCTTATATCTATGGAAATCATTACCTGTTAGCTTATCTGTGATTCTCTTCAACACTAATTGTGCTCTTGCATTTCTGATTTCTATCTTTTGTTGGACTTCCAATCTTGCTGCTTCTTGCTCATCAATTTGACCATGTCTTAATAGCTCAGCTGTATTGACTTGTTGAATCTTAGTACCTGTTGCATCAGCAATTGTCTGAGCAGACAGATCAAAACCCCAATTAATCAATGGATCATAGGCAAATGCTTCAAGAATAGCCATCAACGATTCTTTATTATCACGTAAAACCCCCATGACATGTTCACATGTGATTCTGAAACTACCTTCAATACCACTGACCTCCATAGCATAGGTTAACATTCTAGTCAATCTAAATGGAACCTTTTCTGGATATTTCTCTCTTAAGATAGCAGCTTCAAAACAATCACCAAAATCAATATGAACAACTTTACCAGTCAATCTATCCAACATTAAATTAGAAGGATGTCTATCACCCAAACCTAAGATATAACCAGTCATTGACATAACGGCTAAGGACCTAGTATATGTTGTTCTTCTGTCTAACCAAGATTCAGATGACCTACTCTTCAACCATAACACCTTGTATAAATCTTGACCTCTGGTGTTATCTAAAGCATATGTGAAAACTTCAACTTTTTGCAGCAATGTCAAATTATCATAATCTGGTGCCATTTGTAACATGATTCTATGTTCAATGTTTAAAATAATGTTTCTTGATTCTCTATATTCTCTGATCAAGACATGGAATGTATCTGAATTTGGAACCCAACCTAATAGACCAGATTTTGGTGACAATGGAATAGCAGGGAATCTTTGAATATCCAAATGTCTCTTGAAACACTCTGGATCACTAACTAACAAAGTATTAACTAATCCAAACAATTGCATGACTAGATTATCTTGTCTGATATCTTCATGTCCTTTCAATAAATAAAAATATTCTTTACCATTAGAGCCATGAATACCAACCTTTCTTGGTCTTTGTTTTGATGAAATAACAGAGATACTTGGTTCAAATCCCATGATTCTAACAATTGGTTTGGACGGTTTATAAGTACCAGGAACAGCTAAATCTAAATCATGAGCAGCTAATAATTTTGGTGAAACATATTGTAATTCCAATGCCTGTAATTGTGGTAGCTGTCTGTTGATTCTTCTGAAGACATTATAGTAAATATCCCACGCTTGATTCAACTTGGAAATATCTTTACTTCTTCTGAAACTTAACACCCAATCATAAGCATTTGCTAAATCTCTACCAAATGTATTCTGGAATGAAATCTCTCTTAATGTTTCAGGACCTCTTTCAAGCATCTTATGCAACGGTTCCAAAACAGTAAACATTTTCTCAGTGTTATGTTCACCAAAGAATAATCTGGATGCATCTTCCAAACCTTCATACCATAGTTCATGCCATAACACAGCAACTCTAATCAATTCATTACTGACTAATCCAGATTGGGAAACCAGTGTTGGACTATGGATTCTCACCTTGTCAATGATCGAAGATGCCGCTCTTTGTCTAGAAACACTATCTGATTTGATAGCAACAGCTAATGGATAAACTAAGGCTTGCGGATGTGCCTTACCTAAATCACTCAACAATCCATGTAATGATCTAGAAACAATTTGATTCGGTTGATGAATTCTTGAAATCAATTGTGGAATAACTTCTAACCACGTATCTATTTTGACCATAATAAAACCTTCAGTCATTGCCTGAGCAGCTTCTGGAATACCACCAAATGTGAACCATAAAGTTAATAATCTTAATGTATCTTGTAAAGGATTTGATTCAGATAATGCAATTGAATGAAAGAAACCCTTGATGGCGGGGACAACATGCTGTTGAACTAATTCTGCCGGATAACTTGGCTCTGATTCATTAGTCTCATTAATTGATGATTTTGATGTTAATAATGAAATGACTTCAAAATTGGCTAATGCCCAGTTATGCCATGCTTTATACCAATTAGAATCAAAGTGAGTAGCAAGTAGATAAGAGCCTAGAATGGTTTCTGAATTTTCACTTCTCCAATTGGTTTGCAAAGCAACCTGCCATTCACCTTGTTTCAAGAAACACCTTGCTAATAATCTAGTATATTCTTCGACATTCTTGATGTTAGAATGTTGTGGTAATGGCTGAGTTATCAAATCATCTGGATTCAAACCTAAATCATGAGACATTCTTGAAGTGAAATCAATCAAATGACTTAATGCTTCTCTTCTTGAACCTGTAGACCACATATATTTCAATTGAGCGTAAACGACTTGCGGTGGTGCTTTTGAAGTATTTGGATCATCACCTTCTTCTAGCAATGAATTTAATGATTTTTCTGCAAGACCCAATCTACCTGATTTTCTACATAGATTTGCGAATTTAATCCACATCTCCATGTCTTGTTTTGGTTTCACAACTAAGGATCTAACCTTCAACAATCTTTGCCAAATATCCACATTTCTTTGACATCCCAACAATCTAGCATTCCAAGTCTTTCTCATGATAGCCTTGGCTTCACTGTTGGATGGTAAGTTTCTGTAATGAATGATTTCTTCTAATTCAGCGAGCATCTGAACTCTAACAACAACGCTATAAGCACGACTATAACTTTCTGAAACTAATGCTGTGATTTCAGTAACTAACAGATCTCTAGCCTTAACAATATGACCAGAAGCATCATCAAAGTTGTTACGATGTAAACTCAAGATAGCATTAAAGAAAGCACGGTCTGGAGACTCTGGTTTCATAACAGTAATATAAGTATCCATTCTATCCCATTCGCCAAGACCCCAAGCAGCAGCAGCAGCCAGCGGAGCAACAGCTCTCTTGATTTCAGTTGGGGAATTAGACCATTTTTCTTGAGCTAATTGAGCTAATTGATCCCATTCACCTAATGCATGTAAACATCTCATCTTACCCATTGTAGTCTCAATGGAATCAGTTTGTCTTTCATTATAAGCTTTCAAGGCATCTTCCCATCGTTGCAGTTTCTCGTACCATGTCTCTTTCAATTGTAAGTCATGATGTTGTTGAGCATGTTTCAAAATACCAATAGCAGCATCTGATTGTTGTAATTGATTATTGATACTAATCAATGCTTCAATGGTAGGTGTTGATGGCTCTTGTGAAAATTCAACTTCTTTATAATGTAAAGCCTTAGCATAAGCATGACAACGTTGAGCATATTGACCTAATGTTGAGATATGAATAGGTAGCGGTTTATCATCATGTTCCATAAATTCAGCCAAATTCAATAATGTTTGGTAAATTTCTGGTGGATTGTTTGGAGAAGATAATGCAGTGCACAATGATTGAACTAATTCTTCTTGATGTTGAGTGTATAACTCAGACCAACAACTTGCAAAACTTGCATTAAACAAATCTCTAGCTAATGGATAATATGAGGATGCTAAATCAGAACAAGCTCTCAATGCATGTGATGGTGACTCCTTCAACAATTGAACACTTAATCTTCTTGACCATTCTTGCCAATCTTCTTTAGTACGACATTGAGAACACTGCCATGCGTTTTTCAAGACTTGCTGATTGACTGGAAGTTTCTTTGATGGTTGTTCAATAGGTTCAGCAGAATCATTTGAATCAGTTTCCTTATCAAACGCAAGGTTGTGAGGTAATGGTTCATCATTCAGTAGTTTATTAACCAATTGATCATAGATTGGAGATTGAATCTTCTTTCTGATTAATGTCTTGTTGATGATTGGAATGAAAACAGAGAACTCAGTACCCATTTGTAACAGTAACAAACCCAAAGTATTCATTGAGGCCTTGATCAATTCATCATTATTTGAAACAAGGACTCTTAGTATGGTATGAACAATTCTTGAAGCCATATCGTTCAAGTTAACATTCTTTGACAATTTACCAACAGTAACAACAGCAGCCTTTCTAAGCTGAATATTTCCATTCTCAAACAAACCAACAACATTAGGTATAATCAAATGAATAGTCTCTTCAGAGTTAGAACCAAACGCTACTAACGTATTCAACACTTTCATTGAAACTTCTGGAGTCTTATCATTATTCAAAGCATCTAACAGTAATGAAAGAACTTGCGGTAGATAAGTCTTAAATTCACCACCAAGAGCTTTAGAAACTGTTTCAATTAAGGAAATGATAGTGACTTGAGCTTTACCAGCAGTAAAGAATTCTTTAATGACAGCGAACACTTCACCTAAGTAGGGTCTTATATGTTGTTTAACAATTCCAATCAATGCACTTAGCTGTTTGAAGTAGAACTCCAACCAAGAAGGAGGACCACCATGCATCACGTCAATAATAACATTAATGATGTTTCCTGTGAACTTCAAACATGTGACAGTTATAGTTTTGAAAATCAGCACAATCGTCTGAATACAGGATGAATGATAGCCTGATAATGATTGATCTTTTAATATCTTCATCAATGTCGATATGACAACCGTTGGATAGTATTCTTCATTTGAAGGTGACATACCTTGCATTAACAAAGCAATATCTGTTGGTGGGCCCTCAACTGCTATGTTCTTAGATGTTCTTTCAACTTCCTTATGTTTGTATGGATCCAAAGCACCCAAAATCCCAAGAACTTTAACAGTTTCTCTCCTCTTAGCTGGTGATGTTTCTATCTTCAAAGTATTAATGATAACGTTCAGTAGTTGTGGATAGTCTAACAATGGTTGGATCACATAACCGGAAGAACCAGATATCTGACCCAATGATTTCAAAGCAGCATCTCTTTTGAATGAAAAACTTTGATCCTGAAGAATCTCGATGATCAAAGGCATCAAGTCTTTCAGGAACGGTTTGATATCTTCACCACCAACAACTGCCAATTCACCAATAGCAGTGACCGCAGCAGATGCAACGGATGCAGATTTATCTCTAACTTTAGTCAACAAAACATCAATGATTGGTTTGACGTAAGGTTTAGCAACATTCCTTGATGATTTTATTAGTAGTGATAACAAAATTGCACTCTCCTCTTGCTTGCGGCTATTGATAGCATATTCCAGTTTAGTCAAAAGTTGAATCAATGTCTTTCTCAAGAATGGAACAATATAAGCTGGGTTGATGGACGATAATCTACCAATAATTTGAATTGAAACTTTCTGAATATCAAAGACTTCATCATTCAGAGCCATGAATAATAATCTAACATTATCAGCCTGTGATAATTGTGGATCAAAGTTCTTTCCTAATGAGTTCAAAACGTCTGACCTTATCTCTGCAACTGGATCAGTAATAGCAATGGTCAACAATTGATCCAAAATTTCAGAAACTGCATTCAATGCATAACTTGAAGTTTGGAAACAAATAGTATCCTTGAGGAACAGTTGACAGGAAGTAACAGCAGCATATTTTCTAACCTCTGGGTTTTCATGTTCAATGTATGTGATTGTACAATATCTGACAAACTCATATAATGATTCATTCTTGAATTCAAAAGTAGATAACATTTTCAGCGCCTGAATGATCAAGTTATCATCATTATTCTGTAGTCCATTTCTAAAAGATAATTGATCTCTGTATTGTTTAGCTAATTGAGCATTCATCTTATTTGAGAAGTTTGGCGAGCCTGGTGGTGCAAATGGATAACCAGAAAGAACATAACTCAGTAAATTCAACAGCTTCGTATTTATGGTCTGTTCAATTGGTGGGATTCTTTGTGACAATGTCAATAAACATTCTCTCATATGATCAGATAGTGAACATGATAACAACATATCTAAGACATCCCTTTGTAAGTGCTTAGTTAAAGCAGGACCAACAGCTAATGCCAATTTCCCAATACAATAGAAGATAGCAGGCTCAATATCTTTCTTTATCCTAGACTTTGAACTTAGTCCATCTCTAATATTATCTAAGATTGCATCCAGATATGCAGTTATCTGTCCTTCAACTTCATAAGAAATATCACCAATAGATATCAAGATTGCAGTTCTTTCATTCTCTTCTTTCAATTGAGATAAATAAAACAATAATGTTCTATGAAGATATCTTTCAGCAAACTTTTGCGGATTGTATGCAGCAAGTAATGGGATTATATGTGTCACTTCTTGTCTGATAATGTTATATTTATGCTCTCTATATTTGAATGATGTTTCAAAAATAGCATCATATTTATCTTGAATGAAGGAACCTCCTTTCTTGACTAGTTCTTTGAAGACTAATAATGAACCATGAATTGATTCAGATGTATTCATTTTAAATCCTTGAGAGGCTCCTTCAATTAGCTTGTTGAACCAATTCTTCTTCAAGTTCAAATCTCTTTCATAAATAACATCAAGACATTTTTCCAAGGCATAAGCAGCATCTATTCTGATTATCAATTTGGTATCTCTTAAAGCAGACCATATGTTCTCTAGAATGGTATTCACATAAGAATAAAACAAGGTTGGTGAATTCTCTGCGATGGATGCTATTATCAAAACAGCGGCATGTCTTTTAGATTCTTGTTTCTCGGCTTGAAGTAATTCGATGGCACTTCGAGTTTCATGATCAACAAAATCGGAAGTCAAGGGACCACCAGGCACAGCCAGCTTACCCAATGTCTTCGCAGCCAACTTCATGATCTCGACATCATTGGAAGGTATCAAATATCTCAAATAATTTGCCAATCTTGATGTTTGGTTTGGCTTATCTTCACCACCAAAGAAGTCAATCAGTGTATCAACTGCCAAAATACCACCGATTTTCTCGGCAGGATCATTCCCATGAATCAGCTCAAAGATCTTATTATTGATTTCATTGGAATAGCGAGTGAATTGTTCAGAGGTGGACTCTCTGGCGGTAGTAACTAAATTATTTCTTAACTCTAGGACAGCCTGTGATCGTTCTTGTGGGGACCTGGATTTCAACCGCACGAAGATCTTCTGCAAGGATGTGGTGTCTGTTACAGTGGACATCGTTTGCACAATGCCAAATAACACTAGTAGAAGGAAACCTCTATGATCAACAAGACGATTTCAAGGGTTTTATTCGCTTTGAGATTGATACTGGAATTGTTTATTATGCTTTTTGGAGATTCGAACTTGATAAATCGTGCGTTACCCGGCCAGGGGTAAAAACACACAAAGGATTACTACGACCATAACGAATTCATTATATTCTATTACACCGATATGGAATTCTACTAATCAAATTCAATCCAGAGTATGTGTACAGTGTATTAGAGGATATAACGGTCATAAACACTCTCAATTGAAAAATATTTAGCTCTTACACTATCTAAGTGAAGACAATACCACCATCAACAACCATTGATTGACCCGTAACATAATCAGCTTTGTCACTAGCTAAGAAACTCACCAGGTTAGCAATATCCTGTGGTTCAGAACCTCTACCTAAAGCAATACCCTTGATATATTCTTTAACAGTCTCACCTGGAGCAGCACCAGTAAGTTCAGCCATCTTTGAATCAATCAAATCCCACATTGGAGTCAAGACGATACCTGGACAATAACCATTCACAGTGATCTTGGAAGATGCCAATTCCTTTGCAGAAGCTTGAGTTAGACCTCTCACTGCGAATTTGGAGGCAGAATAAGCACCTAATAATGGGAATGCATTATGAGAGACAATAGAACATCCATTGATGATCTTACCACCTTGACCCAACTGTTTAAGTTTTTTGGCAGCAGCCTGGGTACCCCATAAGACACCACCAACGTTGATATCAGTAATTAACCTCAATTGTTCAGGAGTGATATCTTCAACGGCAGCGATCTGTGCAATACCTGCGTTGTTCACAATAGTGTTAAAGTTACCAAATTCTTTATGGGTTTGTTCAACTGCATTGAAGACTTGATCACGTTTGGAAGAATCAGCTTCGACAAATAATGACTTGACACCGTATTGTTTAGAAATCAATTCTATTGTTTCCTGTGCAGCTTCTTTTTGAACTGCTAAATCAGTGATTGCGACGTTGTAACCATCTTTGGCCAATTGTAAGGCAATGGCTCTACCGATCCCTCTAGATGCACCCGTGACTAAAGCTGCTCTTGACATTGTGATGGATCGTTAACAGTAAATTGGGTATGTGTATAATAATCCAGGAACACCAAGAGGTATCAGAATCAGGACAAATCAGCCACTATTTGTACCATATCGATTCACGAAGCACACCCAATAAAGAACCGCATGATCCTCCCCGTCTCCCCACCCTTTTCCTGCATTGCACTAATAGGACAAATCCCGTACACCTCTGACACATATCCCATTTCAGAAAAGATCTTACTGTAAATATGCATAACATGACAAAGTTTAGAGACAGATGAGTAAGATTGAAGTATCAAGTTTAGTCAACCATCATGTTTTCGTGCCCGTACCGTTCTAGATCAAGAATAGTTAGGCGACTGGGTTGATAATGGGGTGGAACGACCGAATCGGAGGTGGTGTTGGTGTGGGATTGGCTGGAAGGCTGATGCGGAAGAGAAATACAGGTATGTTGTTTTGTTAATTTGTACATTATGGTGGACAGCAAGGTACGCAGTCCGTGCTGTGACAGTTCAATGATCAGATATATTTTGCTCGTACAATCTCTCGTACAGTGTCGTGGGCTTATTCCTTTGATGTGTCATAAATACGTACAAACCACCAGGGTCTCTTTTTCACAAGTGAGCTCAATGACTATGTCTTAACTTACCTTTATACTTCTCAACAATATTTTGATATTTAACAGCATTCTTCAAAACCATACCTTCACTCAGTTGATCAACATAATGTCTGTAAATTTCCTGCCATGGTGTTTGACTCTCTGGATATTGATACTTAACTAATTTCTCCCATCTCTTGTTGATTTCTTCAGCAGATATCAAAACATTACAAGTTCTCTTATTCAAATCAATTCTGATTTGATCACCATCTTCCAAAATAGCCAAATTACCTCCAACTGCAGCTTCTGGAGATGCGTTCAAGATGGCTGGAGTACCAGCAGTACCTGATTGTCTACCATCACCAATACATGGTAATTCCAAGATTCCTTTCTTTATTAAATGCGCAGGTGGTGACATATTGACAACTTCGGCAGCACCTGGGAAACCAACAGCACCAGTACCTCTAATAACCAAGATAGAAGTTGGTTTAACGTTTCTGGTTTCAATGTTCTTGTGGTAATCTTCAGGACCATCAAAGACAATAACATCACCTTCGAATGCATTTGGATCTTCTGCATTGGTCAGGTACGTGTTGATGAAATGTTCTGAAATAACTGAAGTTTTCATGATTGCTGAATCGAAAACATTACCCTTCAAGTTTAAGAAACCAGCTGCTTTCTTCAATGGTGCATCAAATGGTTTGATAACTCTTCTATCCCATGAAACTTTGAAAGATCCATCCTTTTCGGTTAACCTTTCTCTCCAGGTCCTACCATTTACAGTCAAAGTATCTGGATGTGGTAAGGCACCATGTTTCAACAACTCAGCCATCACAGCAGGTAAACCACCAGCTCTGTAATACTCCTCACATAACCATTCACCAGCTGGTTGAATATTAACTAACAATGGGATCTCATAACCCACTTTCTCCCAATCATCATTATTCAATTCAACACCAATATGTTTAGCTAATGCATTTAAATGAATTGGCGCGTTAGTGGAACCACCAATAGCAGCATTTGCAGCAATTGCGTTTTCAAAGGCTTCACGAGTCAAGATATCACTTGGTCTAATGTTTTGTTTTGTCAATTCAACGATTCTCAAGCCTGTTTGATAAGCACATTGACCTCTTTCTCTGTATGCTGCAGGAATAGCACTACCAATACCCATACCTAATGCTTCAGCCAATGCATTCATAGTTGAAGCAGTACCCATAGTATTACAATGACCAACGGATGGGGCAGAAGATGCAACGACCTCTAAGAATTCATCATAATTGACCTCACCAGTTGATAGTTTTTGACGATATTCCCAAACAATAGTACCTGAACCTGTCAAACGATCTTGGAAATAACCATTCAACATAGGACCAACGTTCATTTGAATAGCTGGGATGTTTAAAGTAGCAGCTGCCATTAACATAGCTGGTGTGGTTTTATCACAACCAGTCAATAGGACAACACCATCAATTGGATAACCGTATAATGCTTCAACTAATGATAAGTATGATAAGTTTCTATCCAATGCAGCATTTGGTCTCTTCCCTGTTTCTTGAATTGGATGGCATGGGAATTCCAATGGAGTACCACCAGCTGCAATAATACCATCTCTAACTCTTTTAGCTAATTCTAAATGATGTCTATTACATGGTGATAAATCAGAACCGGATTGTGCGATCCCGATGATTGGTTTAGTAGGATCTGTGATTTCTGGTAATGTTAAACCCCAATTCAAGTAACGTTCAATATGTAATGCAGTTGAATCTGGAGCATCTTTATCATCGAACCAGTCTCTGGATCGGTAACGTCTTTCAGCGAAATCTGGATCTTTGGAACCGTTGGCTGATTGGCCTTTGACTTTTGATTCTAAATCTTTGATTCTTTTCACAGCAGCTTTGATCTGTTGAGATGCTTCCTCTAAAGATTTTGGATCAAGTTGAGTGAAATCGATCTCACCATCGACAGATGTGCCATTGGTAGTACCATTTTGTGCTTCCCGTTCAGCTCTTCCACAATCGCAACCTTCGCAAGCCATTTCACGATCAGTAGTTTATGCTCAACATCTCTCTGCACGCACCTTTACAAAAACACAGGAATCCTCGAGGCTTAAATACCAACCTACCACGATCTCCTGTTTGTAAATTGTGCCTCTTACGACTTCCTGTTTAGGATTCTCTCGCTTTGTGTCACAGGCTCTCAGCGTGTGGGGAATACCGAAATCAGCATTCCACAGCATTTGATTGGCCAGCCGCACAAACTTTGGACCTCTTGTGGGCACTGAGTCAAAATCCGAAAAGGGGACAGACACAATAGGAATGGAATCTTGTGGATGGTAGGTAGCAGACTGCAGTGACTGAATGCAGACCCCTTGAGTTTTTAGCGTGGTTTTGTTGGAGGGAAAGAGTGAGAAATCTGACAGATTTTTCGACCTGGGATATTCCCTCAGCGTAGAGAGAACAGGCCCGGCCCCTTTTACATGTGGTGGTTCTACCGACTAATAAGTACTTAGTATACTATGGATGATCTGTGAGTATATTCCACGTAGAGTTGTAACTTGTGAATCGTGACGAATTAGCGAAACCTATTTTTTCTCAGGGACAGCTTTCATTCTTTCTGGGGTAAAGACGCCAATATTTTTTCCGAAGTGGAAGAAAATTAGTAGCAACGAGAAACTGCGAGTGGTGGAAGTGGTCTATTTCAAATGGGATTAGCAAAGTGGGTTGTGTTGCACCTTGCTATTCCAGAATCCACGGGGGTTGAATTTGATATACCTCTCAGATCTTCACGACTTCTCCCTAACCTTTCCTGCTGTCCCTTCCAATCCCGCTTCTATAAGAGACAACTGCAAGACCTACAAACTTTTACCAATCTGTCAAAACACACTGATTTCTCCACAATGAGAGCTCCATGGTCCGGGATTTAGCCACCTCTTCACAACAGCCATTGTCATCACTGTCAAGGCACACTCCAACTAGAAGCCAGACCCTTTCTTTGTCCTTTGACCCCCGCCAGAAATAATACTCGAGACCTCTTAATTCCATCGAGGATCATCATTTGCCCACCCATTCATTTTATGTACGAGTCACGATTTGAATCTGGTCGGTGGATAGTGATGGGTATCAACTATGATATTTTACAAGATAATTGGAAACTACGAAGCAAAGGACCCCAATATTTCGACTGTGGAGCCGCTGCAGAGGATAATCATTTCGAACTGTACTCGATAATGGAAAATGAATATGATATTGGATTTTGTCTTTTAAAAGGTGGTGATGCCACAGAACCAAACTCAGCAAGTTCAAATCACCAATGGTTGGCCTTTTTTCTCTTCCTGCCAGATCTCTTGGTTGTGGAACCGGTTTCTTGGGAACCGATTCTGGTTCTTCTTGTGTTGATTCCGTTCGCTGTGTAGATTCTGCAACTGACTCTGCTGGCCTTTTCCTTAATATAGGTTCTTCTGCAGTCGGCGGTTCAAATATGGGCTCGTCCTTCTTAGCCGGTGTTGGCTCTTCATTATCCTCAGACGTAACTTCTTCCATCGGTTCATCAGCATGCTCCGTATCCCCCATAGAATCCCCATCACCGCCAACATCACCTGATATACGCTGTTTCAAATAACTATATCTCTTCATCAAATCAATCAACTCCTGCTGATTATTCTCCATATCCTCCAGCATCTGTGCCGCTAATTCCAACTGAATATGTGCTTGCCTTACATCTTGGCCATAACCCTTACTAGCCTTTCTTAACATTTTTGCTCTTCTAATTTATTCGATAATAATGCGTTGTTAACCATTGATTCTGCATCATCTCGTAACTTACGTTGAATTTGCTTTTGGGAGATGGAGATATCTCTGATGTCCTCTACTTTTTCGTAAAGTTTTGAGTTGGTTAAGTCAGGTGGTTGATATTGTTGGGTATGTGATTTGGTACTTGCTTCTGTTTTGTATGATTTGGGTTTGTCTTGTCGAGATTTGTAGAATTTGGGTTCTTCTGGAGCAACAGCTTCAGGTGCTTCGGCCATTGGAACATTGCTTGGTTCAGTGGTAGGTTCTGCTTCCGCCGTAGGAGTTTTATTTCTTTCTTTTTTGAACTCAGCTTCATTAGTATCAGGATACGCCCTTTCGTCGCCCGCTATATCGTCCCGTTCATCTTCCTGCGTTGTTTCTGCACTGGCTCTTCTTCCCTCTTCTTCTTCTCTTTGTTTCTTTTGTTCAGCGAGCCTTCTAGCAGTAATCTCTTCCAATTCATTTTTTCTTTTCTCCAACACCTCAAGCTCCCTTTGTATTCTTTCTTCTTCCAAGTGACGTTTCTTCTCTTCTAAATCATTTGCAGCTTTGGCTCTTTCTTCAGCACGCCTCTTTTTGAACACTTCACGTTCTCGACTATTAATCTGTTCCAGTTTTTCAGCCTTCTTCCTCAGTTCTCCAGCTTCTAGCTCTTTTCTAATTTTTTCGTCTTCTTCTTCCCGACTCTTTTCCTCAGCCTTCCTCTGTGCTTCCTCTCGCTTCTTCTTTTCTCTCTCTTCAGCTTGTTTTTGCGTTCTTTCAGCAGCCTCCATTTCCTCCTTATCCTTTTCAAATTTCTCCCTCTCAGCATCCTCAATATCCTTCTTCCTCTTTCTTTCCACTTCCAGCACATCCTCATCAACATACACTCTATAGAAGTAAGTCACATACCATTGATCATACTCCAATTTCTGATCCTCATCGATCAATACTTCATAAGCAATCCCAATTTGTTTGAAAATCTTTTCACCCCCAGGATTCTTATCTGGATGATACTTCAGTGCCAATTTCTTATATGCTCTTTTTATTTGTTGAGGTTGAACATCAAATATATGATAAGGTGAAAGCATCTCCAGCACTGCATAATGATCTTGTGGTTCTATGGCCAACATTACGGAGGATATAGTGAGTGAAATAGTACCAGTAATAATATGAGCCAAACTGATAAAAAAAACTAGTTACTAGAATAGGCTATATCATCGGGCACTATTGAATTTTCGCTCAATTATCAAATTTTCTGCAGACTTGAATCATCAATGCAAATAGATCATAAGAGATGATGGAAAAAAAAAAATACGCGAAATCGTGAATGTCACGTGAGACCTACGCGTTTTGGATCTGAAACACGACCAAATTCTGGCATTCTTTTTTTAGCACTGCAGGAACAGAATGATACTTGATTTGATATAATTTTTCCTTGTTTGACATTTGTTTCAGGATTTGCTTGGTCTTTGTTTCAACACACAGGGATATTTGCGGGTTAGCGATAGAATAGTGTGGCATTCAGGAGACCAGATACTCATTCTTTTATCAATCGAGTTTTTCCTGAACTTGTCTCATTGTCATATGATTTAATACCACACATTATCATACCCCTTACTATCATAACAACACTCGCATTCAAACAATGTGGTTCTTTAGATCGAGCTGGGAGCGTCAGATTGATAATAGTTTATTCTCATTCATAGAGATCGATCATTTCAAAAACTTCAAATTTTCAACGATATGGAATTATTTATCAATGTGGTTTTTATTGTTATTGCATACCGCATTATGTTGCGTTGATGTCTATACTTGTGTGAGATTATTGGCTTTCAATACATGGACGTCTGAAATCAAGCCATATTTGCCATTTATAGTATCAAAATGGTTGTTTGCGGCATGTATTATTTGTTCTGTTGTGTTATTGATTTTTGAAGCAGTTAGAGGGATTAGAATTTATAGAACGGGAAACATCTCGTTGACTTATACCAATCCCTTTGCAAGAAATGTGACCTCAGTGACTAGTTATAAGAAATTCTGTGTTTTGAATGAGATTAATCCAACAGGTGGATTTGAAAAGATGGCATTCTATACATTCTTCACATTGCATAGTTCGAAGAAACTGATTCTTGCAGACAGTCCAAGACAAGTCATTAATGCATTAACATTGTGGTCTGTATTACATGTTGATACCAGATTTTGGGATACTTTGAAAGAAGTCTCCACCACTAATAGAAATGAAGCTTTGATTTTATACGGTATGTCAATTTCATTCTTCATTTGGATTTTTTTCATTACTGAATTATTCTTTGCTTTGGTTTTCATTATTCCTGTTTATTATAACATTTTGCACAATATGCAATATCAAACATTGAGACAATTTGTTTGTCTGAAAGTTGATAAGACAGTTAAAAAACTGGCTAGAAAATACCAAAAGGAATCATTGAAAAAGAAATCAAGAAAGTTCCATAAGGTCAACTCAAGAGATGAATTGAAAGATATATTGATTGAAAAACCAAGTATTCCAACCTTATCATCACAAAGTTCATTACCTAGTTATTCAAGCAAACAACCATACAACTCAATTTCAAATTCTTCTAGTTTTGATTCATTATCCAAGTTACCACCAGTAAAACCTTATTCATATTTGAATAATTCTTCAAAGGAAAACTTAGCTACATTACACGAGAAACCATCATTCGAAAGTGGTGAAGATCAGTCCACAATCAACACAGTCGATGTGAATCCATTCAGAGATCCAGTCATCAAAAGACCATTGCAAGTCCTTCAAAAACCATCAACAGTCAACCTCCTCACCAGGCAACCAACGGAAGAATTTAATCCAAAACCATTCCAGGTCACACACAAGCAATCATCTACCAGTCTTTCATCCAGCCAACCATCCACCGAAGAGTATAATCCCCAACCATTCTATCAAACAGATCCACAATTCAGTGGTTCACAAGTTTCATTGTCTAGTGTGGGAGGAAGCGCCGTTCATAGTCTCAGTACATATAACAATAATCAATTTCCTAGCAGAACAACATTCATTCCTCCAAGATATAATGATACGCAAAGCATTTCGAACTTTAAATCATCATCAGTTTTGAGTTTTGAAGATTATACACAACCAGAACAATCCACCAAGGCAGAAGATTATGGAAATGATTACTACGATGATGATCTGTCAGAAGATGACGTCTATGAGAGTAATAATAGATTCAATAGAAACGATGTCAGACCAAGTTTGATTATGAGAGCGAGAGATATGGAATTAGAGGATTATTCAAGATTTAGACCTACGGGTAGCAATGATTCCATAGTGTAAAGAAGAGAGATTTCGTTTTTATATAATCATCATTTATTTAGCATTTACTTTAATTATTTAATTCATTTTTGGCATTTTTATAGACCAGTTTTTTATAACTTTACGTGATTACATGACTTTTATCATTTATACTTTTTAACCGTACATTTTCTTTCTTATTCACCATTGTATTTACAAAACGAAATGAAGCAAATTCCTATATATACACGACAATCATTCCCACCTTTTCTTTCAGATCACATACCTCCTTAATTCTGATTCTTTGCAGCTTTTTCTGCTTCATACTCCTTTTTCAATTTGGTCAATTCTTCGTCTGAAATAGGTGGGATAGGAACATCTTCAAAAGTATCTCTACCTAAGAAACTGTAGGTATAGAAATACACACTGACGGTGATGGTTGATAACACGGCGAATGTTGCAGCGTTTTTCCAGAAATATGGTCTTCTAGCTCTTAGCATAGCTGGTGTCATTTTGAATGTTCTTGGATCATGATATGGGGATTTTTGGCTGAAGGAGGACCTATTAGTATACTCGTCGATGAATCAATAGGTGAATTTGTCAAAACCTACAAAACCATTTTGGATAGTGTGATTTATGAGTTGTAATCCTGACAATAAAGTACGTACTACAAGTTTTCTGATTTTCAAGTTCCGAAAGACAATTGAAAAATCAATAAAACGTGACTATCAGGTGACTTTTTTAGTCACGTGCCAAAGCCGATGAGGTTGCTGCCCGGACCAGCTCCAGCTAAAATTTTTTCTGATTTTGTATTAATTTTCATAGTTAAGAAAAGTATAAAATTGATAAACATTAATAGTTCAGGACGCAGATCATTATTTGATTGAATATAATCATGGCTGAAGTGTCAAAGAAGGAGGATATTGTTCCACCACCTAAAGATGAAGAAGAATTGGAGCTGGAGAAATTAGTGTTTGGTGATTTAGAGGGATTTGGTAGTAGTTTGAAGAACCTTGAGGATTTATATAATGAATCAGAAGACGAGATCTCTGGAAGTGATGAAGAAGAAAGTGAAGCGGAACTAGATAATGTTGAAGATGATCAATTATTCTTTGTTGATGACGGTCAAGAAGGCCAAGATCGTATGGATGTTGATAAAGAAGAAGAAGAAGAAGAAGAGGAAGAATCAGAAGCAGAAAGTGATGCTTGGTTTGATAGTGAAGATGAAGATGTTAGTATATCGTTGCTACAATCAGATAAATTGAAGAAATTACGTAAAACGGAACAAGATGATTCAATCAGTGGGAAGAGATATATTGCTAGGTTAAGATCACAATTTGAAAAAATATATCCAAGACCAAAATGGGCAGATCAAGAAGCTTCAGAAGATGACGATTCGGATGAAGAAATGTTAGACGACGAAGAAGATGGCGATAGACTAGAAAATGGTGATATCAGAGCTCTAAGCAAGATTTTACAATCCAACAAGAACCTATTGAATACTAAAGCTTCTAAATTATTACCACATTCAAAGATAGACATAACAAGATTGAAAGATGCTAACCAAAAAGCACTTTCCAAATCAGCCATTCAAACATTATCATTCCATCCAACACATCCATTACTGTTAACATCAGGTTATGATAGAACTATCAGAGTGTACAACATCGATGGTAAGAATAACACAGTTGTTTCCACCATTCATTTAAGAGATTCATCAATTCAAACAGCTCAATTCAATCCAAACTCACAAATAAATAAGATTTTAGCTGGTGGTAGAAGAAGGTATATGTATTCCTGGAATTTGACCACTGGTGCTGTGGATAAGATAAGCAGAATGTATGGCCATGAAGAAACTCAAAGATCATTTGAAAATTTCAAACTATCACCAAATGGTGAATACATTGGATTGCAAGGTAATAATGGTTGGGTGAATATCCTCTCATGTAACACAGCTCAGTGGATTCATGGATTCAAGATTGAAGGAACAATAGTGGATTTCGATTGGGGTCAGAATGATGAATTTATTATTGCTGTGAATTCAGTTGGTGATGTATGGGAATTCAGCATGAAAACGCAAAAAGTGATTAGAAAATGGAGAGATGAAACAGGTTTTGGTATCACTAAAATCAAAGTCGGTGGTAAGAATGATAAATGGTGTGCTATTGGTAGTGCCAGTGGTATTGTCAACATATATGACCGTAATAATGTCAAGAAACCAGTTGCTACATTGGATCAATTAGTGACCACTATTTCTACGTTGGAGTTCAACCATGATGGACAGATACTATGTATTGCCAGTAGGGCGAAGAAAGATTCATTGAGATTGGTACACTTACCAAGTTGCAAAGTGTTCCAGAACTGGCCAACTTCCGGTACTCCAATGGGTAGAGTCACGGCAGTCAGATTCAGTCCAAACAGTGAGATGATCTGTATTGCCAATGAAGCAGGAAAGGCCAGATTGTGGAGATTGAACCACTACTAGAGAAGACAGTGACGGTAATACATAGAGACGGAAGTCTGCTTTGCATTGATAGGCTATCAGTAGTTTTAAGTACGGAGTTCGCGAAACTTTTCATGCTGGCCGGGTTAAAATTTCTAAAGTATAGGCCAGTTTTCCTGTCAAAATCAAGGTAGGAAACATCAAAACTCGCCAGAACACTGACAGAAGCCGCACAGACCCGCCCAATCTCCAGAAGAACGTCCTCCTGACGCGCCCACTTCCACACCGTCGCTGCCTGAACGACACGCCCTCCGCCGCCTGTCGCTGCCGTTAATCTTTCCTCGGGCCCACGGTGCTCGCTATTCCTTTATCAGCTGCTGCTTATCGCTGTCTCACTGCCTGAGTGTTGCCGCTATTACTGGTCCCACTGCCAAATATCACCAAACAGAAAGCAGAACATCACCATCAATGACAGATCTCTCGCCTCTTCCTGCGTGCGTGTGTGACGATCCTGCCGTCACTACTGAAAAGCCCGACATTGCTGTCGTGATCGAGGAGGCTGTTGACGAAGAACACAGTCCACGCACTGCCTTCGCCAACCATCACGCCCGCAAGACGAAAAGAACCAACAGCAGTGCGTCTACTTCACACAGACAGAAGTTTAGATCGAAGTTGGACTCTCTCAATCTATACAACGGGGACGCTAGTCCCTTTGATAACGACGACGTGGAGAAGATAAAACAAGATGATGAGATCTCCACGTCCAATTACACAAGTTCCACTCCTAAAACTGCCCGTCATGACTCCAGCGGTTCTGTTGGTGCCCCAGCTACTGGATGTGCTGCTGAAAAACTCCAGTCTCCATTGGACTATCTTTGGTCCAATGCTGATTTAGACCCGTTGTTCCCTATCAAACTGATAACTCAAGACCAGATGAAGTCAATTATCAATTCTCACTATACTCAACCATTGCCTGATTGTGACCATGTGTTCCCCTGGCTTCATGGTATTCATCATTCTAATAACAACCAACGTGATTTCTTGAATTCACTATCAAATTTCACTTCAGTCAATAGAAACAATTTCAATATTTTTGAAAACCAATCATCAAAGATCCCTTCAAGTTATAGGGGCCTTATTACTGTTAGATCAGGTGGTGTCAATTCATCAGAAACTGGGTTAACGTCTGGTACATTGAAAGGTTCGATCTCACCGGTTGAGATTCTAGATGAATTAACTACTTCCAAACAAGAGCTTGCTTCATTTTTGCAAAGTTTCCTGACAGATTTGAATTTCAATAAGAATAAAGAACAATATGAGGGTATACTGCAGACGTTAATTGAAGATTGTGTTTCATTGAAACTAATACCTGTCTTTAAGAACCTTGATCCAGAAAAGGGAATTTCATTAAGAAATTTCCATATCCAAGTTTCTAAAGTCGCTCAGATTTCTGATTTCATTGTCTATTGTTTCAACAAAGACCATTTATCTTCGATATCCAATAACTGTCAATGTAAATCAGTGGCTAGATTATTATATTTTGCTCAATTGAAACATGCTGTTGATAATCCGGAGTTAGTTGATTTACTATGCTCCACTCTGATATTAAGAGAGAATAATATCAATTTCTACAAGTCCAAAGAGAACTCTAAGTTATTAGCACTTGATGTGCTTACTGCTTCAGATTCAAAACTTACAAATGGTAACATCTGTACTTCTGGTGATTTGAAATATTTTACAAATTGGGAATCAAACTACTTATTGAGAGAAAAATTTGAGATTTCTAAAATGTCAAGTGCAACTGAAACTTTACCTAACGTTTGGGTTGGTAACTCCACCAACTATGAAACATTGAAAACAAAAGGTTTCAATCCGTCTGCTGGTAAGAAAGCAACAAAGAATTCAGATATTCCATTATATATTGATCCTGAGAATTCTACTTTGATGGTATCTCAAGAAGAATTGTTAAATAACGGTGAAGATTTATTAATCAATCAACCAGCTGCAGACTGGAAAATTTTTGTGTGCTGCTCAGAAGGGGTTTCTTTCCCCTCAATTAACACATTAAGAGAACTGTTATCTAAAGACTTTAAAAATGAAGAAGGCATTTATTTAGATTTCCCACCATCTGGTTCCATTGGAATGGGAGATTGCACAGATACAGACCTAATATCAATCATCAACACGTGTAAGTTGCTATACACAAGAAGTTCAGAACTAGAATCATCATTGATTTACTGTTCTGATGGATATACTGAATCATCACTGTTATTAGCATTATTTATGATATACTCAACTGGTGAAACATTAACCGAAGTCATCATCAAATTACACACAAAATGTGGTCGTCCATTTTTCCTATTCCCAACAGATGTTCAGTTGATTTCAAAGGTTGAAGATATTTTGATCCATTATTCACCAACGAGAAGCAGCTTTACGAGTCCATATGATTTAGAGATTCTATCAGATTCAGTTATTTATAAGTATTTGTTCTCATCAAAGGAGAGATCATGGTTTTTGGGATTGAATGGTTCACTGCCATCAAGAATATTACCGCATTTGTACCTGGGAAGTCTCAGTCATGCCAACGAATTGCAACTGCTCAAGGAATTCAACATCAAAAGAATTGTGTCTGTTGGTGAGAATTTAACGTGGTTAGATTCTGTAGAGCATCTTTCACCAGGTGGTCTAATGAGAGAGGTTGTGAACCCAAATATCACTATCCTGAGTAATTTTCAAAAGGAATGTTCAGTTGTTAAACTAATGGCTGTTAATAACGTTCAAGATGATGGCATTGACATGTTGACTCATAATTTACAAGATATCTTAGACTTCATCAATGAAGGATATGAGAAAAATGAACCTGTCTTGGTTCATTGTCGCGTTGGTGTTTCAAGATCAGCTACAGTCTGTATTGCAGAAGTCATGAAAAGATTACACATCAATTTGATTAAGGCTTATATCTTTGTTAGAGTCAGAAGATTGAATATCATCATCCAACCAAATTTGAGATTCATGTATGAGTTAGTGAAATGGGAAGAATCTCAACGTTTGAAACTAAAGAATAAGAGTGTTAGAGTAACTAGTAATAAAATTTTACAGATGAACAAACTAGGATCACCAATGAAGATCTCATTTGATGAAGATGATGAAGACGAGGATGATGATAAAGCTGTTGGTACTAAGGATATTGATAAGTCAAATATGTCATTATCAGAATCAATCAATTCATTATTATCTGATTATTCTGAAATTACTGAGGTTTCTGTTGCTAATCTGTTGGATTTTAGAGAACATAATGGTACAGGTTCTATTCCATTAAGATCAGTGAAACCATCATATAGTCCTGTTCATGACAAGGTCGATATTCCAATGAAGATTTCCATTGAAGATGATGCAGATGAAGAAGAAGAAGATTTATGGCTGAGAGATGTTGACTGGCATGTTCTTTGTAGAGAGATTGATTCTTTGAATAAGGTGTATATAAGAGGTTGATTCGTTACCATGTATGTTATTTGGGTATTAGAGTTTTTCGTTTTGGTTTTAGGTTTTAGTGTTTTTTTTTTTTATTCAAGTGTTGCTAGTTTTTATGCTGCTGGAGTTGGTCATTTTTTGCGATTTTTGATTTTGACTTTTATTATTTATTTTACCTCATTCTTTTATGACACTGGTTAGTGTTAGGTCTTTGCTGTTTTGTTTTTAGATACGCTTATGATGTTAATTATACCACTGTAGTTTCTGTTACCCGGTTTTTGAATTTTGCTTATGTAAGGATTTTCGGAAAAAAACATCAAAAGTACCATAATGAAAAACCGAGTAAGAAGGTTGACAAATAACTGACACTTATAAACTCTTCAGAAATTACTTACAATGAGAGCCACCAGTGCCTTACATTTCAGAGAATCTGCAGTCTCTTTTTTAGTTAGACCATGGAAGAAGGAAAGGGACGGATCGGCGTTCTACGGCCTAACAAAAACTGGTACCAAAAGACATGCATTGACCACCAAACAAGGTAACAAGAATTTCTATAAAGGTACCAGATCCTCTGGTGTTGGTAGACATACAAGAAAGGGTCTATATATAATAAATTGGGAGAAGGTTAGAACCTTTGTCGTCCCAACTAATTTCAACTCCAGTTTGAAACCATTGGTTAGTCCAAATGCTCCACAGATCAAAAATGATTATAAAGGTTATCCAAAAGGTCCATTGGATTCAAACTTATACTTCACCAAATTGAGAGAATACATCTTCTATGGTAAAGCTGAAACTGAAGCATCTCAAGTAAGAGATAAATATGTTGAAAGAGGTTAGGTGAAGGCACAGTGTGAATAGTTCTGTATATAGGAGTTGCAAAATTTAACGCATTTATTACGATAATAATCTTCTCTATTGTAGTATTGTACATTGTTTCTGTTAATTTTATTAGTTCATTATGATATCATGATCTTTGTCTTTACGAATATGAGGTATTTCTGTCACTGAGTCCTCATTTTCTTCATCTGTATTGTCATCATCACCATCATCATCATCATCATCACCATCTGGATTTAGACTTTGACGTGGCTGCTGTTTGTCTTCATTATCAATATCATTGTATCCTAAGTCATCACCAAGATCTTTCTCATCGTCACTTTCTGGTAATTCTTCATCCTCTGCTTTCTTCGTAGTGGCTTTACCCTTCTTACCAAATTGTAATGTGGTTTGGCCTTTCTCCAGCGCTTTAGCATTTGAATCATGGTTATATCTGACTTTCTCTTGCTCTACCAGTTTCTTCAAATTGTAAGTCTTTGGAACGGTATCACCAAGGAAATATAATTGTTCAATATTAGCAACAGCAGATGAGAAATCCTTATATTGTAGCTTTTTACGCTTCTCAGATCCTGCAATCAGTGAAGCTTGCTCAGTGAAATATTGAATGAAGAGTTCAGTAGCAACAGCAGTAGTAAAAACAGCAGCTTCTGATGCACTCACATGCTCGGGATCAGTTTTAAAGATCTTCTTAATCTTAGATAATGGCAACACTGAAGTACCTGACGCTCCGTCTTCATGTTCTTCACCATCTTCGTCTTCATCGTCTTCAGCATCATTCACCTGAGAATCACCTTCTCCATCACCACCGTCCTTATTTTCAGCATCATCTTCAATGGTCTCATCCTGTTGTTGACCAAGTGAATCTGCGGTCTCATTTGCATCAAGCACCGTTAGATCGTGGTCTTCTAAAACAGTACTGTGTCCATGCTCGTCAATCATGATATCAGCATCAGCAACTGAAACTGGAGCCGGCTGTGAGGTCGTGAACGAGTGCAGTGTTGGACCTTCTTGAGACATTGTTAATTAGATAAACTATCAATGCAATCAACGATAGTACCAAATCAATATGAATCTTGGTGAAATTTAATACGCGTTTTGATTATGTCAGACATCCGAATTTCAATTGAATTTAATTTATAATTTATAATTTATAATTTATTATATAATCATGGTTAGGAACCTCTGGTAATTTTGCGAAATTTCACGTGATGCTGGTTTCGTTAACTATAGGCCATTGAAACAATACAGATTCGACTTCTTTTGTTGATTTGAAGGTGTCACTGATCTTATAGACTTAAGCAACCATGTTGGCCGAGACTGCTGTTCGTAGAATTTTCACATCTGCAATCGCAGCTCAGAAATTTGTTCCAATCTTGAGTGAGACCGGTATCGCTGGAGCAGTTGGTAACACTCCGTTGATCAAATTGAACAAATTAAGTGACAGGTTGAATCGAAACATTTATGGTAAGGCAGAGTTCCAAAACCCAGGTGGTTCCATTAAAGATCGTGCTGCTTTATACTTGATCAAAGATGCCGAAGACAGAGGACTTTTGAAAGCTGGTGGTACTGTTGTTGAATCCACTGCTGGTAATACCGGTATCGGTTTGGCTCATATCTGTCGCAGCAGAGGTTATGATCTAGTTATTTATATTCCAAACACACAAGCTCAAAGCAAGATGGACACTTTGAGATCATTAGGTGCTGAAGTGTTCCCAGTCCCACCAAAACCATATGATGACCCAGAAAATTTCAATCATAAAGCTGAGAGACATGCTGACAGTTTAGACAATGCGGTCTGGGCCAATCAATTCGATAACCTGGCTAATAGACAAGCACATATCGAAACCACAGGTCCTGAAATCTGGAACCAATTGAATGGTAATGTTGATGCTTTCACTTGTTCTACTGGTACTGGTGGTACATTTTCAGGTGTTGCTCATTACCTGAAAGAAGTCTCCAATGGTCACACTAAAGTCTACCCAGCCGATCCACCAGGTTCATGTATCTACTCATATGTTCAATCCAAAGGTAAAGAATTAACCAGAGAAGGTGGTTCATTCACTGAAGGTATTGGACAAGGTAGAATCACCGATAACTTAAAACAAGACATTGATAACGTTGATGGGGCTATCTATGTTCCAGATGAGGAAACCATTGTCATGATCTTCCAACTGTTAGACGAGGAAGGTCTCTATTTAGGTGGTACTGGTGCCTTAAACGTTGTTGCAGCAGCGAAACTGGCGAAAGACTTACCAGAAGGTTCCAATATCGTCACTGTCTTAGCTGATTCCGGACACAAGTACAGTGATCGTATCTTCTCCAAGAAATGGCTGGAATCAAAAGATCTTTACAAGCACCTTCCAGACAAATACCGCAAGTACATTGTCTATGAATAAGGGGATATCATGTGACAATATTGACAAATTATTTCCACACGGTCTTTAATTCGGATTGTAGGCAAATCAGAGTCCTTCTCGGAGACAAAGTGGATATTTCTCAAGATTACACATTTTTAGATCGTACGGACCTGCATTCCTACGTAATATATAAACAAACGAATTCTTGGTTTAATTTCCACTAGTGGAAAACTTATAGAGACTCTGAAGCCATAGCCATTCTAGATCGTGGAATTCATCATACACTTACCAAATATGGAAAACAGCTGCTATGCTCGGTACTGGTCTGTTCGGGAATACATTGATGATTTTTTAGCTCATTACATCATCCGATGTCTGACGGAGATAACAGGTTTTCACGGAGATAACATGTTTTCACGGATATAACATGTTTTCACGGAGATAACAGGTTTTCACACCCAGCTTCCTCATCTATAAAGCGCTTGAATTCCAAAAGAGCACACTGTATTCCAGAGCACAATACTTATTATTAATCGTTTTTTAGTCTTATAAACTTTCGAGATGAAATCCGGAAAGACAGTTGTCATAATTGGTGCTGGTTTCTTTGGTCTCTCAGCTGCTAACAGACTCGCCAAATCAGGGAAAAACATAGATATCAAACTCATCAGTCCTTCAAAATATACTTATTTCCTCGTGAGTGCGATTAGAGTCGCAGTTCAGAATGACACGAAAGGTACAATTTACCCAATCGAAGAGATCTTAAATAAGAAGGTAGAATTGATTGTTGACGAGGTCGTTAATTTTGATGATAAATCTATCCAGTTGAAAAAGAATGTGGCATTGAAGTTTGATGCTTTGATAATTGCAACTGGTGGTAAATGGAGTGATCCAATAGGAAGCACAAATGATTTCAAGGACGATTATGAGAAATATTTTCAACAGCAGCATGAGAAGATTGAGAAGGCAAATAAGATCGTGCTTATTGGTGGTGGGTTCAATAACGTGGAGTTGGTCGGTGAATTGTTGGATAAATATGAGGATAAGTTGATCAAGGGAACTAAATCAATTACTATGGTTCATAGTAGCGATTTGCTATTACCAAATGATGGAACCTATAGTACCAAGTTGAGAACTGAAGTCACTGATCTGTTGAAGAGCAAGACAGCCCTAAACATCATACTAAATAAGAGAGCTAAGATTATTGAAGAGGGTACTAAAGTCCAACTTGTCGATGAAGAAGATACGAAGATATTCGATGCAGACTTGATAATTCACCATACAGGTGTCATTCCATCAGTTCCAACAACGAACCTCGTTGATCTTACTGACGAGAAAGGGTTCATCAAGGTCAAAGAAACCCTACAAACCATCAACCACCCAAATGTCTTCGCTATCGGTGACGTCAGTGACTTCAATTATAAGGGTCTCGCACACCGTAAATACTGGTTATCGACTGTTGTGCAGAACAGCATCACTGTGCTGGAGTCTGGTGCTGATGTTCCCCAAGACAGACTTGCAAAAACTCCTAATGTAACTGGTCAATCACGTACCTTAGTGAGTGTTGGGTCCAGGTACGGATTTGGGCAAGCTCCTCTGCCATGGTTTGGAACCATTCGTCTCCCATGTTGGCTTGCTGTGAGCAAGAAGTCTAAGAATTTGGGAAGAGAGCAGGCTAAGTATGTATTGGGAAGCAGTTAATATTGGAACTGTATAGTGAATTCATAATCATATAAATTATAGTACTGACCATACTGTAGACCTCTGGACCATGCACTCCAGGAGCCACTTCTGTTCTAGAAAGTTTCTCACAACACCCAAAGGTATGATTGGTGCGTCAAAGGTCAGTGGTCACTCACAAGAGGCTCATCTTAAAAATCTCTGTCAAATCAAAGTTCTCCATATCTGATCGGCCCTTTCTAATAATCTATGGCGCAACGGTTTAAGAAATTCTGCATCATGTATATGAATAAGATTTCGCCTTGTAATAGATTTCAAAATCTCGATTACTGGGACTCTTACTAGTGACAAATATTACTATTGCCATGTGCTTGTATGCGTGATTTCGAGGTGTTGAAAGAGTATATAACAATGTGATACATCTCTTATTCTTAAGTCAGATTTGTTGTACGGTATCATACTCATAGAGAATAAAAAGCTTATTTCAAACAATATCTATTAAGAAAAAGCAGTGATTATTGTTGCCAGGTTTTCAGTCAACTGATATATCTTCAAAGATATTTTTTTGGCCAAAGGCCAGAAGGCTACAGTAAATCATTATTATCAGATTGGGGTTGGGATATGGTGAATAGTTAGTTCTGAAAAAATGTTACTGGTTTAGTTGAGAAGAACAAAAGTTAAGCTAACCCTCTCTTGAAGCATAGAATTTCTGTTATTGAGATGGTAACAGAGCTTGGTAATCGTAAAACCATTGAAACTCATTTGATTGGCACTGGCACTGCACAGCTGTCTTGATGCGAGTGATGTCATGCATGTTCCATACAAAGACATACCTATCTGGGACTGGTAAATGGTTATTCGTTAGATGTTATAAATCAAGAATGTCAAAGCAGTCCCTGATGACCCAAACACTCCACATGTTAGAATATCCAAGATTGATTAGGCTAATGGACTATTACCAACCAGTCATCAATGCGTTATTGTGTCCAAAGGAAGGATGTTGAAATCAAAGAAATTGGTCAAACCATCTGCCTCATACATTTACAACAGTTGACTATTAAGCTGAAATCATTCAGATATATTCAGTCTATAAGTATACTGAATTAGTAATTAGTAATATGCTTTATCCTTTGACTTTGTTGGGTAGTTTATTTCCTCGATCTAAATTGATGCACACAATGGAAAATAAAAAACACATTAACAACCTCCACATCCCACAACAGAAGTGAGAAGTCAACGAAATGTCCGATTCAAACAAGGAGAAACGAAAGCCAGGCTCACACATCCCACAATTGATTGAGGAGAAGACACCTACTCCGATCCACAGGATCATCAAGGAAATGTTTTTTGATTTTGTGATCCTGTTTGCTAATATCGTGGTCTATACCTTCTTCCGAGAAGTCAGTGCCCGTGGGTCGTTCAATTTGCCAAAGACAGGTCCTACGATTGTCGTTTGTGCGCCTCATGCTAATCAGTTTGTGGATGGTGCGATTATCATGTCACAGATCCGCAGCATAGTTAATCGGAATTCACCACCTATTATTGCTGAATCGTCATACAAGGATGGATTTATTGGAACGTTAGCGAAGTTGGCGGGTGCTATTCCAGTGCCTCGTGCGCAGGATAATTTGAAGTTTGTTGATGGTGAGATATTTGTGAAGGATGATGATTTCAGGAGAGTGTTTGGTAAGGGAACTACATTTACCAAGTTTACGCAAAAGGCGTTAGTTGGATTACCTGAATCAGCTGGGAATGCTGAGATTGAGGCGATCATATCAGATACCGAATTGACCTTAAGAAAACCATTCAAACGTAACAAGAAGTCAGAGTTTTTCTTGAAAGAAGGTACCAAGTTCAAATATGCTCCAAAGATCTCAAATGATGAAACTTTCCAACATGTCTTCAACGCTTTACATAAAGGCGGTATCATTACTATTTTCCCTGAAGGCGGGTCCCATGACAGACCACAACTATTACCCATCAAGGCGGGCTTTGCGATTATGGCTCTTGGTGCTGTTGCTGCTGATCCTTCTCACTCTGTCACTATCGTGCCTACTGGTTTGAACTATTTTCATCGAAATAAGTTCAGATCCAGAGCTGTTATTGAGTTTGGTGCTCCTATTAAAGTCACTGCTCGTAATGGCGAAAGTTATAAAGAGAAGCCAAGAGAGGCTGTTGCTAAGTTGTTGGACGAAGTGACTACTGCGTTGAATAGTGTCACTCTGACCGCACCAGATTATGAAACTTTACAAGTCATTCAAGCAGCGAGAAGAATATACGCTTCTAAGGTGCCATTATCCTTAGTCATTGAAATGAATAGAAAATTGTTGACTGGGTACACGCATTATAAAGATGATCCAAAAATCATAAAGTTGAAAGATAACGTCATTGAGTATAATAAGAAATTGGCCCAATTGGGAATCAAAGACCATCAAGTTGAAAAAGCCACGGGAAATCCAGTTGAAAGTTTTGGTAAGTTGGTATACAGAAGTCTCAAGCTATTTACTCTTTTTTGTTTGAGTTTACCAGGTACTGTCTTATTTGCACCAATTTTCCTTGTGACTGATCATATTTCCAGAAAGAAACAAAAAAAAGCATTGGCTGCATCCGTTGTCAAGATTAAAGCTGTTGATGTTGTTGCCACCTGGAAGATTATTGTTGCTACAATCTTTGCACCATCTCTTTACGTGACTTATTCAATAGCTGGAACCGTCTTGATCAGAAGACATAACCTATTCGGCATAGGCTGTTTCAGTACTATTTATCAATTTGCGATGATGTACTTGTTATTAGTCTCAACCACATATGCATCTTTCAGAATTGGTGAAGCAGGTGTTGATATTTTCAAGTCCTTGCCACCGTTGGTCCATGCTGTTTTTGGTCCTGGTGATGAACTGGCTAGATTGAAAAAGATCAAAGAGGAATTACAACTAGAAATCACTGAGATTGTTAATGATTTAGGTCCAAAGGTCTTTCCTGATATTGATAAATTTTCACCAAGAAAGACATCAATCCCTGATGAGGAAGAAGTTGATTATGATTTGAAACGTGGAAGAAAAGCAACCCCCACCTTCTTGCTATCTGACTCTAATAGTGAAAGTCGTGCCAGATCAGTTTCTGCATCATCAACAGCATCAATTTCGTCAGTTGGTTTATCAAGAGTTAATTCAGAAGGTTACTTATCAGATATTCCAATTTTAGGTGATGGTGGGAAATATCGTCATTATAATGATACACCATCCTCTAGTGATTTTGATAAGCTTTATGGAACGTATAATGAAAGCATTGTAAGTGTATTTGAGACAGAAGCTAGTGTGAAGTTGCGAAAGGCATTGAAGGAGAGATTTCAAAAACAGAGAAACGAGAATATTGAAGGAGAGGAAGACGATGAGGAGGATGAAGTTGATGAATGAATTACACATTCGTCTTTCGTTAAGCATATGGTACTCTTACTTAAATTCTGTGAACAGTTAATATTCAGCACTATCCAATCAAAACAAACAGTAGATTAACCTTAGGAGGATGTTTACCTGATTTAAAACCATTGATACCATCGCTATCCAGGTATACCAGAGTCGAGACAGTACCGAACAATAGAAAACACGATTTAGGACATACATACACAATTGCTCGGTGTTACTGAGAAAGTAATTTGTAAACATCTAGCACCGGCCAGACCATTGGAGCATACCCGCAGTTGGCTGTCAGACCTGACACTGGTGTAATCACTGGTGGCCAATGCGATTGATATTTTCAAGTTTCTGATAGTGTTGTTTCTTTGGAATAACATTGGTTGAATCAATGACGAATCATTCGGGAGTCTTTCATAACTCAATAATTATACACGATTGCAATGTTTGATTGTTTTCGTATTATCTTGTTAATGAGCTCTACCCATCTCAGAGGTAAGATGCTGTCGAAGTCTCCAATATTCACGTCCAGAGCCTCGAAATACAGAGTGTTTACATTCCCGACTCCCTGATCAGGGGATCTTCAACACAACGATAATTAATCCAACATAGCTTTGTAGCCATCAATACGTCTAAGCTTAAGCTGCCGCTCCAAATTCATCTCTACTTGAAATGAAACGCACGCTAGACATGGCACGGATCATCCGTGATTCGCGGATAACGAATTAGAAAACCTGAAATCCGTGATCCGTTGGTATCCGTTATAAAATATATACTAAATATACATAATTACTGATCTTATACGTCCATAAGCTTATAGTAATTAATCAATAATATTATTAAGTGGATCATTAATTGATCTCCAGTCGAAACCTAATGATTGAGTGATATCATTATCCAAAATTTGCCTCACGTAAACATCATTGACTTGCATTGATATCAGATTCTTAACCATACTGGTAGAGAGATTCTGGCGTCTGTAACTCAATAATGCTCTTGAAATACTAAACATACGTTCTGTTGAGGTACTGGTTGCAGGTACTGGAATGATAATAG